>APFE030043150.1:36670-56222 GCA_000404065.3 Pinus taeda | reverse complement strand
GGAAACAAAAGAAACCATTACAACCTGAGCCTTGGTGTTGTGCAAGTTCCTCCCAGGGTCTAGCAAGAGTTTTCCTCTACTTTGACAAGCTCACCCACTTCTAAATGAAACAAGAAAGGATGGTAATCTCTCCTCACAAGCTTACAATGGAAGTCCTAATTCCAGCAGCATCTACCCTTTGGAATGTTCAACTTTCAACTTCCCCTACCTTGGCCCAATGCCTGTATTTATAGTGTTCTAGAGGAAGTTATTCAGTTCCAACATCAATGGGATACTCCCTCTTTTGGATGGGGTAGCTCCTCTCTTGATGGGATAAGTCCCTCTATCATAGGGATGCATGAACCATCTGGAGGCGCTCAATACACATCAAACACTCTTCTAGAAAGCTCTAGAAGTGACCACAAGTAACTTTTTTTAAGATGAAACTCGCGCCTTTTGGCCTTTACAGGAGTACACACCCATCCCTTGACTTACAGAGCGTACAAGTACGCAGGTACAATGAGCTTGGGATGCGCACACGCAGGCAAGGTAGAGAGAACCTGCGTACCCAGAGATAAACATGATTTTTAATGACTTTCTCTCTTTTTTGAAGTTTGACATGGAGAGCAGAGGTATAAGGCTTGACAAGGAGGATAATATGACTATTGATGGAGCCATATTAACTGCAGATAGTCATGGTGACAAATTTCAGTGTAACAAGGACTTTCTCTCCATGGTCTCAACTCTATCTCCCAACCTCTCCATACCCTTCATGATTGCATCTAGTTTTTGGTCAAAGGTTGAGGGTTCCTCTTTGAATGTTATTCTTCTCTCATTTTTTCCTCTGGTTCTCTTGGCAATTAGATTTGCCTCCACACTTACAGCTATGTTCTGCATATCTGCAAGACTTGGAGGTGCTCTTTCTCTTAATTGATATGCCATGTCTGGGTCAAATCCATCTGGGAATTTGATCAAGGCCAAATCAGGAGGAGGTCTCAAGTTTTGAGGGATAACGTTATATACATTGTTGAACCTGGCACAGTAATCTTGAACTGTCTCTTGAGGGCCCCTTTTCAAGTTATCATACTGTGTCAGTATGTGTAGGGGGTCTTTTTTCTTTTCCCATCTGTTTAAAAAACTTAGGTATAAGGCATTAGGATTGACTATAGAGTTTGCAGCTAGAGACCTAAACCAATTCCTTACATCCCCTCTCAAACTTTGCAAAAAAAATTTCATTCTTACATCTTCATCATCTATCTCATAGTTCTCAAAATAGTCTTGCATCCTCTTAGTGTGTTGTTGGGCTGTATAAGTGCCAGTACCATCAAAGTAAGTGATTTTTCCTTGATAGTCTTGGGGCATTGCCCCTGGATTGGCAGGTAGGACTAAAGGAGCATATCTAGCCATATTTGCAGGGATAAAAGGGACAGCAAGAAGGAGTGGAACAGCTGGGACAACAGGGATAATAGGAGTAAGGTGTGTTGGGGATGGAGGAGTGGGGAAACTACCTTGGGAAGTGGATGAGGAACTAGGATAAGTAGGGGTAGTGTGAGGGTGAACTGATGCTTTGACAGGAGTAGGAATATAGCTCTGCTGATTTGGTTGTGTATCTGAATCTGAGAGCTCCCCTAGCTGCTCTTGCTTCTTTAAGATTTTGGGGATTAGATTGGGGTTTTCAAAGATAGCCGGGGGATTATGGTTAGGATTGGACCTAGTGTAACGATATTTCTTCTTTGGAGCCAACTTCTGAGTTCTCTTTCCATGGTATCTTATGATAGGATTTAAACAGGAAGCTTATCTCCTTTTACTTGGTAATTTGACATAAGGTCCCCAGTGGAGTCGCCATTAATGTTAACACTCAGGTTGTTCCCTGCTTCCTAAAGGGAATACGGCTGAGGTAACCACTGACCAATCTTTTAGCTACAGGTCCTAGCCTACCTGCAACCAGAGAGGGCTATCTCTTTATAATTTAGCTTTGTTGATGAATGTTTTTAGGCTAGTTATGGTGTGATGTTTTGTTTTGATTTGGTGGGTTGGTGAATCTAGACAGAACTAAGAATATAGATCCATTGGGCAATGGAGTTGAGGTATTTGTGCTGCTGAAAGTAGATTTATGAAGGCAGAGTGTTGCTGCAGAGCTAGATAGGCATATGTGAAGCAATCTACCAGATTTTTTGATGAAATTATGGAATTAGTGAGTGAAAGGCAACTAAGAATCTTTCACTATGCTAATAAAGAAACATGAAAGTATTTCTTAAGAGCAGTTAAGAATTCTTAAACAATATTTACCATGACAGAATTAGTTTAGACATGAGCAATTAAGAATTCATATCCATGGCTAATCCAGAAGAAAACATATTTAGAAATAGAGATTGAGCATAGGGTGTTCAAAACAAATCCTAGGCTATTCTTTTTCTCTACTTAATAAGATTATGAAAACATAAGAATTATTGAATACATAGAAAACACATACACAGTTCAGAGAAACTTATTGCTTCAACAAATGACACAGGAATTCTGCAACTAAACAGAGCTATTCATTTCCATCTTTAGACAGCATAAGAACCAGAAATCTCCATCAGCAATTTGTATTATCAAAATGTCTCCAGCATACAATAGAGCTCTTCGGAAAGAATTACACTACAACCGACCCTCAATACGTTATCTAAGGGGATATATATACAAAAATAGGGTACAAAATATCTCAGCAGAGAGTTATTGTGCAATAAATTGCACTACCAACTCTCTTACAAATAGTAAATGAAAACATAAATATAGCATTTAATGCCGAGATAGCCGCTATCTTTCTGTCAGACAACTTTTAACTTTATGGCTCTGGAAAATGGGCTGTAGCTGTGCCTTTAACTCTGCGTTAATTGAGCTTGTTGTTTGGGTGCATTGGTGAGTCACTTGTACGGATGCTTCCTGTGCCTTTGTGCTGATCTATCTGCTGACCTCCCTGCTGACTTGTACTGTGACTGAAAACTTTGATTTTTGTCAAAAAGGAAATAATCATAGTGGCATTATCTGGGCAAAATTTCCAGCATTGCTTGCCACCAATCAGCTGGAGGTAGTTGATGCCTCCTCATTTTAACTAGTGTTTCATCTGCCTCTGTATGTCTGTAGAAGTTTGGAGGCACCTCAAACAGATGATTTATTTCATGTTCAATAGAGAACAGATTTTCTAACTTGTCATAGAGAGACTGCCCAGAGGGAGGCCTTGCTTCTTCTGTGGAGCTGCTAGATGCTGTTATCTGATTTTCAACATAAGTGTTGATCCTTGTCATATACTGATTATATGACAGCAGCTGTCCTGTGCCAGTCACTAGGCTTGGCAATCCTTTGTCCTGTAGTGTAGTCATTTTTGCTCTAAATTCATCAATCTCTGCTTTCATTTCCTAACATTTTCTCGCCAGAGTTTGAGTAAAATTCCTCAAGGTCAGTACCTTTTTGGCTGTCAGGATTGTATCTGTTCTGCTGCTTATCTCTAGAGCTTCCAGTTCCTCTCTAGTGCGGTTATTGAGGAAATGTATCATTTTGGTGGCCTGCTCGGGCATTACTCCCAGTGCTGTCCTGGCTCTTTGTATTTCGACATGAGCCATACCTATCAGCTCAATATGCTCATAAATTGCCTAAATTGACCTCCATTGGTCCTGTATTGATTGGCCAATTTTGGCCCAAATAATCTTCTTTATTTCTGCTAGGGTTTTACCTAGCAGCAATTCATTTTCTAGAGTTTTCACTTTGGCCTCTAAGGCCTTTATTTCTCTTTGTTTCTCTGCTACTGTCATCTTTGATTTATCATAACTAGTCTCCAGCTTGGCCAGTCTATCCTTGGTATCATTAATTTCAATTACTTGAGTCTCAAGCTCTTTAACAACTTTCATCAAGTCCTCCATGCTCATGCTGGATTTTGCTGCTGCTGTTGCTTCTGTTGTTGCTCCTGTTGCTGATGTAGCTGTGGTAGGTGCTGGAATAGTAGGAGGGGCTATTGCTACTTGTGTAGGAGGGATAGGTCCAAGAGTTGTTGATGTTTGAGGGGGCTGGGAGACTGACTCCCCTTTCTTGTCCTGTAGTGCTTTCTCTAATTTTGCTTCCATTTGTAATATTCTCTGATTCATTACCAGAAGCAGCTCCATAGTATCATCTACTTGATTTTCTTGTGCAAGTTCTGCTGTTTGAGGGTGAATGATAGGAGGAAATTTTGGTTGCCTTCTTAGTGCAACAATGTCATCCTCTTTCTTCTTCATGACGGCTCTAACACCCTTTGGATCCTTTGGGTCATGTCCCAAATCAATTATTATGTCTTCCAGAGTCTTAATTCTGTTGTCCTTTGCAGAGGAAGACAACCTTTCAAAATCAAGCTGTCTGTTTGTGTTCTTCAGGGCTTCCTTTAGCTGATGGGCCAGCATGGCCCTGTCTGCAAGTGTTGCATACACCATTTCTCCAGTCTGTTTGTGTAGCTCAATCTGATCCATGGGGTGTATGTCTTTGGAAAAGACCTCCAAGTTTGTTCTATAGTAATCTGCAGAGGGCTTGGAATGTGGAACTTTAGGCTTCAAATGAGTGAAGATAATTTTTTCCTCCTTCAGATCATAGGCAGCCATCAATCTTTGTTTTTTGGCTGGAGTTGTCTTCAAGAATTGCTCATAGAGCTGCACTCTTACCAATTCATTCTGTGCCTTGATCTCTATGAAGCCTTCTTTGATTGCAGCTGGTTTCTTGCCCTGTTATCTTGAGAAGGATACCCCTATGGTGTGCTGTAGGGCCTGTTCTAGCTGAAATGAGCTAGTGGCATTCTGCTGGCTTGTTTTCCGTTCTCTGCTGTGGCTTTCTGCCCTTTCCTCACTGATATCTCCTTCTTCTGTTCCAGGGTCAACCCTCGGCCTCTTGGCTTCTGGTTGCTGTGATGACCCTGTTGGAGGTGTGATCTCCTCTCTATCTCTCTTTTTTCCTATCTCATCATTGAGAGGAGTTTGCAAAACTGGGATTTGGTGTTGTTCAGTTTGCTCTGAAGGGGCTTGCCCTGACTGCTGATCCTTTGATGTGCTGGGCTGCCCTGTCTCTCTCTGTTACAGTTCATCCATATTTTCTTTTCCCTTTGCTGTAGTTGTTGTTGCTGGAGCTTGCTGGGTGCCCTGTACAACTGGAGCAGTAGAAGTGTCTTCTCCTACTTGGACTGGTCGTTTGAACAAGACCTGTTGACAAGAATCCAAGTCAAGAGTTTTTTCCAAGTCTTTTACAGTCTGATCCATTTTTTCTTCCTGAGTCAATTCCTCTACTATTGATTCAGGTACCCATTCATCTAGGTTGGAAAAGTGTTGTATTTGTGGGTATGGGCAATGCTTATAAGCTAGCAGCCTATACTTGACCCTCCTAGCACTAATGAAACCTTCAGGGTCATAAGGGACCCACCAGAAGCTTCTTTTGAGTTTGAGCTGTTGCCCCAGTATTTGATCAGCTTCTTGCCAACCATCTTTCTTATTCATGACAAATGGGCCTAGGTTGTCTCTGAACTTTAAGTTGGATTTCTTCTTGGCATTGTGGAAGTGTGTGAGATCAGAGTTAATGAGTTGTCTATAGTATTCCAGGGCAAACAACCTCATAGGCACATATTTTGGGAGCCTGTAGGGACAGAGCTCACAACCATATATTCTGATAACTGTGTGATTTTGGTACAAGTACCAACCACCTATTTTGTAGCTCCTGGACAGCTGCAAGATTTTCTGCATATCCTTGGACAATCTGGCAGGAGGAGTCCTCTTTAAGAGGCATGTGACTGGATATACAAACTGGTCTATAAATTCACAGTATGAGTAGGGGGAATTCTGGACTTGGTGGAAGACTGAAGACCAGAAGATAACAGACCTCCTCTCACCCTGTGAGTCTAGCTTCTTGATTGGGCATTGGAAGCAGTCTGTTTGATAGTACATGAATAGGTGATAGATGTATGAAGAATACTTAAATATTGCCTCCCTTTTCAACATTGACAATTGGTCATGTATCTTGTTGGCAATATATTTGGCATAATTGTACTTCATAGTAGGGGGCTTCTCAAGGCTATATGTAGACAGCATGACTAGCACAGTTTCATCTACATGCTCATTTGTAGTGAACCCCAGCACAGAGGTTAGCATATCCACCAACAACTTTCCTACCTCATTGAAATCTGTATAAGAAAAGGGAGGTGGCCCAGAAGATTGGCAGTCTGCCTTCATGAATTTCCTGGCTATTGCAGCAATGTTTGAGCTAGAGAGCTTGGAGCCCTCATCTAGCAAGTACTTGATGGAGAAGGCGTATAGCAGCTGGGTCTGCTTGTAGTTCAGCATTTGGTTGATGGAATCTGGTGTTATGTAGAAGAGTATGCTCCCAGATGGAGACTTCACAGCTCTGAGCTTTTGGTCCTAGTTTTCTGCACAGAGGTGAATGACTTCAGGAAAAATGTTCACAGAAGGCAGGAAGTAGGTGGGCAGATTGGATTCCCGGATGCCATACAGGTCACTCTTGTCCAAGTGACTGTTCCTTAGCTGGCAGAAAGTTTGTAAGTGATTCCTCTCTGCCACAAAGTCTATAATGAGGAAATCACTGTCCACCAGTGGCGTAGCCTCCAGTTCTTTGCTAGGTGGATTCACAAGAGCTACATCCAGAGCAGCTGGAGTGGCCATTGTCTATTTTTAACTGGATGTCTGATTGGATTTTCAAGTTTGTTAGAAATGCTGAGGAATGCTGGCCAACTTCTGTTTGGCAGTGAGCAGCTTGGCAGTGTAAGGAGGCTCTTACAGGCTTAATGAACTGTGGGGTACTTTGTTTTGAGGAACCAGAGTGTGTTGAGCTAATTAGCTGGTTGTTTGCAGGGAATTTCTATTAGCAGGGGTGAGGGAACTGCCGAATTCATTTTCTAGCCGGTAGCTCGGCTCCTTCAATTGATTTTGTGGTGAATTTTACAGAGGGGCGCGGTTTTCTTCCGGAGTTTTGTTGCGCAGGGGTTGAACTAGATTCTTGAGTAAATTTCAATGGCCAATTTATCAGTGGGGAGCTTTTAACAGAGTTCTTATGCAGGAAATTAGGAGAACAAAGGAGAACTGCGGGTAAAGAAGGTCGCCTGCGGAAAATACCTGGTTTTTATGGTGTAGGAGGCGTTTGAACCGGTCGAATTGTAGGTACTCAGGTTGATAATGGAGGCGGCAACAACTTTGGCGGGTGAAATTGGCGTTTTGACCGTTGCACGTCATTTTCGCATGCAGAGGAGCTGCGGAAACAATGAACAACAATGACTAATAATGGCTAATTCTCGCCTTTTTATGCATTTTTGGCATATTGGCACCTTTTTGGTGATGACATCATGCTAACGTCATCATGGGCCCGGGTACGGACGGATGATGTTGCAGCTGATGTGGGTGCCCAGGTGGCAGTGACACGGTGGCAGGGTGGATAGGTGGACAAGTGACATGGATATGACGTGGAGGCATGGTGGTGGCAAAGGAGGGGTGACGTCATGCTGACGGGGATGTGACATAAGCACGGGGAGGAGGCGATAAGCGGTTTCCCCGGAAGGCTTGAGGGCGGTAAATGGTATTTAGGGGGGGGGGCAGCGAACATCGCGGGAGGCCGACACGTGGCGGCGGTACGGCGGCAATACCACCAATCCCCCGGACGCAAAAGGTCGGAAGGTTCCCCTATGAGAATGACCGCCCACCGTTAGATGGGCGGGGTCAACGATCATGCGGTGGGCGGTGATTATGACGTGACGGCGCATTAAGGCGGGGGGGACCTGCCCATTATTTTAATGGGTTTAAATAAATTGCGCGCGCGGGGGTATAAAAACATTAGGTTTCGGGTTTTACGGGTTTAGGCACCACTTTATTAAACTGTTTTTATTAAAACTTTATAATAAAGCGAGTTTTGGGCGGAAAAAAAGGTGTAAATGGGTTTAATGAGGGTGGGGTATAGGATTTTTGATATTTAACCATAGTTTCTTGGAAAAATCCATAGTATAGGGACAAAGGGGTTAATACCAACCCCAGATAGGTTAATATTTCCCCAAGGAGGGTTATATAGCTATAATGCTAGGGGGAGCGTATTTATACATATTTTTTGGGAATTTTTTCATAGATTCTAAATAGAATTAGGGAAGGGGGGAGTCAGGGAGCTAAATAGTACATTAGTGGTTAATATGGCTTTGTGAGGTGAGTTAAGGGGTAAAGACTGAGTTCTAAGGGATAAAACTTAGAATTTGGGAATAAATGAAATGATAAGAAAGATTCTTTAAACAAAAAATGTGGCTTCTTTTCATGTTTAAACTTCATGGTTTGACCCAGTAGCTTGCCATGTAGTGAAGTGGAACTGGACACTTGAGCAGATCTCAAGGCCCTTGGGGGTGTTAGTAAATGAAGTTTGGGGGAAAATAGGGGAAATTAGACATGCTTCCAATGCTTGTCCTCCACTCTCTGCCTTTGATGCCAATACCCTGAGTGGCATGAGTCTTTGCACTTAGTAAGCCAATTGGTGATGGCCCTCCATTTCTGTAACTTGCACTACTTACCCATCTTAGTAATCCTAACATTTTTTCTTCATTTTGAAGTGGGTGCACTTGAATTAGCAGACCCTGATTGTCCTCTTTTTCTTTTGACTATCCTCCTATCTAAAATCTACCCTTATTTCTTCCAAGGACCCAGAGTAAGCAGTTGGGCACCTTCATTTCTCTACCTAGCTAGTCATCTTCCAAGCTTGAGCTGTTTGGACAGGGAACATTCTCTATTCTGCAGCAAGCAATTTAAACATGGCATGGTCCAGTTTAGACTATTGGGCCATCCATCAAGTATGAAGTAGCACAGTATTTGCAGAGCATGATACTGCCCAAAAGATAGTAGTGGCATTTTGACTGGCCACTTTCCTAGTCTTTTAGTTTGGGGTTCATTTCACTTTTTCTTGACCACTTGATTTCTTGCCTTTTGATTATTCTTTTAAGGCATACCCTCTTTTCATTTTTTAATTTTCATAGCATGTACACAAAATATGGAACCTTTGTAGCCTGCAATGATGAACATATTTAGCCCTTCCACTGTCAATCATGAAAGATGAAACCTATTGGTAAAGGAACCTAACAAGATAAACCATAAATATTAATTGATGTGATACAACTAGCATGCAATATACTGGTGGGAAAATGATATAACAAATGGCAATTAATAGTATGATGAGATGGACTGTTTATGTCATGAGATTCCCAGTTCAAAGATGGATCAATTTGAACATATTTATGAATTCGTTGAACAAATGAATCATATTACTCGCATGATAGATATGACAACCTGTTTCCTTGTAATTGGTAACATACTTCACTAGCATCATAATCATTGAAAGAAGTCAAAAGGAATGCAAGTATAGAAAATATACAAAATAATCATGATTTAATGGATGGAAAAGAGGAAATTGATTCAACAAATAACTCAAGCACTTGCTAACACTCAAGAGTATATCTGGTGTCATGAATACATTCACAAGAAAAACTAGGAGATGACTATTCTGAAATGAATTTGATAGACATGATTTCTTTAGCCAAAGGTGATTTTTGAAATGATTAACTTCATAGTTCCATGACTCTATGAGAGATACACATTCCAAACCCAATTTTGATACAAGATATTTAAATGAAGATGAATCAAATGGAGAAGATTCATGAATAAGATTAGAAATAAAATCTTGAAAGCTCGAAAGGCTAATCTATAGTACCAAACATATTTCAAGAAGGAATGTGCATCTAGTGAAACCATGCAAAGAGAAATATTTTAGGATAGAAACCTCTATGTTTAAACCCCATAGAGAAATTACCCGCATAGAAATTCAAAAAAAAAAAATAAACAATGGCAAGAGAATAAAACAGAAAACATATATACATAGAGATTTTCTCCTGGATTCTGAAACCGAGACTACCAAATTGATTTTTCATTATATTCCTTTCAATATTACAATACATATGTTAGGTCCCTATAATACTAGTGATTTCCCCCATTACTATTTTCAGTGTAGCCCTTATTGTTACTATTTTGCACCTATTGTCCCCATATTGTTATCAGTGTGCCCCATAGAGGCCCACTATTGTTATTGTTGTGCCCTTATATTATTATTGTTATGTTGACTTTGATTATATTTTGAGCCTTTAGACTCGTATATATAGAAAGGAGGTTTAGTCATTTGTATCATCCAAGAATTGTTCATTTGTGTAATGTAAAGGAGGTTACCCCCTCGAAGAGGCTAATTTCTTAGGCGTTGATCTTTCTTTTCTATGTTTTTGTGAGTTGGTTTCATAACATTTGGTATCAGAGCATTGGATTCTAGGGTTTTGCTGCTCCAAACGAGTCATCATGGAATTTTTTCTATAACATATTTTTTGTGATTTTTTAGAAGCTAAAAAAAACCCATTTGAGCCAAAAGCATTCTGAACCTCGGGTCCTAATTTCTGATCTTGTCTCGCTTTAATTTTAGAGATATGATCTAAGGATGTTAGGGTTTTTGCAGACTCCCAAATTACATTCCAAATAGGTGACCTTGGGAAAATTTTCATGAATTTTCTCTTTGAACATCATATTGAAATTCGTAAGAATTTACAGAAATAGGACGGACTGTAGTTTTCTCTGTATAGTTTTCAAATCCAAAGGTAGAAACAGGGACACGTGTCACATCGTACAAGTTTGCTCTGCTGAAAAATGATATAAGAAGGTGATCTTGGGATATTGGGCATAACTCTTTCTTGGAGAATCCAATTTTGATTATAATGGTGGAATTGGAAAGAGAACTCAGAGGGCTACCCTACGAAGAAATTTTAGACCTTGGAGATCCACAATTACAAATATACAACAAATTCAATATCGAGCTTCTGCAAAGTGAAAAAGGGTGTGTAGTCTTTTTAAAATTCTGCATAAATTTGCACTGAAAAATCAGTTTGAAGTTCAAAGGGCATAGTGAAGCATAATTATCATTAATTGATGCCCCGAAGAAAGAAAATGGGAAAACTTAGTAAGGAACCTGAAATATCTAGCATGACTCATGAATAAGAGGAAGAAATGAAACATGATATATCAAAATTATGAGACAAAGTGAAACAAATTTCACTCTCACAAAAGGTAACAAAAACTAAGATTGATGGTTTGGAGAAAGGCATGGAAGTTAAGATTAATGTCGTGGAAGATAATATGAATGGTTTGCAAGTTAAAATGGATGGTATGAAAAACAACATTGAAGGTTTGAAGAAGGACATGGAAGGCTTGACAAAGTTGCTACAAGAAAGGCTTCCTAATGGAAAAACGGTAATAGAGAAAACTCATGATGAGAACACAATAAATGTTAATAATGATTTCATAGATTCTAACGGTGGATTGAAGACCCACCATGTTCCAAAGATTGATATGAGAAGTTTGATTGAAAGGATCCCATAACATGGATACTACAGATGGAGCAATATTTCGATCTCCATAATGTGCAAAGCATACAAAAGGTATGTATTGCAACATTATATTTGGAACCAAATTAGTTTGTATGGTATCAATGGCTATGGTCTTGTAAATAAATTGTCACTTGCGAAATTTTACGGAAGAATTGATAGCAAATTATGAGGATACAAAATGAAACACTTTTTTTAGCCAATTGATAAATCTCAAACAAAAGGTTTTAATGATGGAGCACATTGAGGACTTTTAAAAATTGAATATTAGGGTAAAATATATTCCAGAGGACAATAGGATTAATGTGTTCATAGGGACTTTAAAGGATAACATCCAACACGAGGTTTTCCTTTGGGAACTTGATTCATTAGAGAAGGCATTCATGTTGGAAAGAAAAATGGAAAGCAAAATTATGCGAACAACGAAGCGTACCACTCACAACTATAAAGATGGAAGTGTTGTTGCCCCTAGCCTTCCACAACCTACAAGGTACAAGGTTGACACCACAACAACTAGAAGAAAAAAGAGCAAAAGGGCTTTGTTACAGTTGTGATAGAAAATACACTAAAGGTCATAGGTGTGCCGAGAAGAAGATATTTTACGTAGATTGTGAAGAGGAAGAAGAAAAGGAACAAGAAATGTCAAAAGAAGAGGATATACACCAAGAACAAACCCTAGATAAAAAAGAAATGAATCTAACCATATCTTGTAATGCATTGGCTGGAATTACCACTCCTCAAACTATCAAGATAGAAGGACATACTAAGAAGAAAAAGGTAATAGTGTTCATCGATTCGGGAAATACCCATAATTTTATTCATTGTAAGATAGCCAAGGAATTGAATTGCTTCCTATATCTAGCACCAGAGTGTCGAGTGATGGTGGTAAGTGGAGGAACCATAAATTGCTCTGGAAAGTGCCATAATATCAAGCTATCCAATGGAGAATATGTATTAAATAGCCCAATGCTTTCCATTCCAACGAGTGGTGTCGATGTTGTACTAGGATTCCAATGGCTACAATCCTTGGGTAGAATAGCTTTTAATTTTCAAGAACTTTTCATGAAATCTTCTTCGAAAGGAAAGGAAGTTGAATTAAGGGGTATCACAGGGAAACTAGGAAAGATAATTGGCTCAAGTGGAATGACAAAACTTCTAAAGAAAGAAAAACAAGGTGTAATTGAACAATTATGTTCATTAGGGTTTCCTACAGTGAAATCATCTATTTCTCTAGATCTCCAAAAAGTCTTGGACAATCATTCCAAGGTATTTCAGACTCCCAAAGGCCTCCCACCTATTCGTTGTTAGGTCCCTATAATACTAGTGTTTACCCTATTAATTTTGTCATTGTATCCTTTATTGTCATTGTTGTGACCCTATTCTCTCCATATTGTTATTATTGTGCACCCTAGAAGCTAACTATTGTTATTTATGTGGCCTTATATTATTATGGTTAGGTCAGCTTGGGTTATATTGTGTCCCCTTATACTTCTATATATAGAAAAGGAGGTTTTATCATTTGGATCATCCAAGAATTTTTCATTTATGTAATTTAAAGGAGGTTTCCACCTTGAAGAGGCTAAATTATTAGGTGTTGATCTATCTTTTCTATCTTTTTGTGAGTTGGTTTCTAGCATTTGATATCAGAGCTATGGATTCTAGGGTTTCACTTCTCCAAACATGTCATCGTGGAATTTTTAATATAAATTTTTTTCTGCGACGTTTGATATGCTAAAAAAAAACCCATTTGGGTTGAAATTGTTCTAAACCTCATGTCCAAATTTCAGAGCGTTTCATGCTATAGTTGCAGAGATATGATCTGAGGAAGTTGGCGTTTTTGCAGACTCCTGAATCACATTCCAAACAGACGACTTGGGGAAAATAGTCATAACTTTTTTTTTGAGCATCAGATTGAAATTTTGTAAGTTACAAAAAGGCGACAGACTTTAGTTTCCTGTATATATGTTTGAGATCCTAAGGTCAAAACAGTGACACGTGGCACTTCATACAAGTTCGCTCTTCTGAAAAGGTATATAATTAGGTCATCTTGGGAGATTGTGCATAGCTCTTTCTTGGAGAATCTAAATTCGATCAGACTAGTGGCATTGGAAAGAGGACACAGAGGGCTACTATAGGTCACAATTTCAAAACTGGAAGATGTAAAATTATAGATATATATCAGATTCAATATCGAGTGCCTACAAACTGAAAAAAGGTGTGTATTTTTTAAAATATTTGCATAAGCTTGGTTTGAAAAATTAGTTTGAAGGAATTCAAAGGGCATAGTGAAGCATTATTATTGGTAATTGATGCCCTGAAGAAATAAAATGGAAACACCTAGTAAACAACTTGAAATCTCTAGCATGACTCGTGAAGAAGAGGAAGAAATGCTACATGATATATCAAAATTAAAAGACCAAGGGCAACAAATGTCATTGTCACAAAAGCTAACAGAAGCTACGATAAATGGTGTGGAAGATAGGATGAATGGTGTGAAAGCTAAGATGAATGGTGTGGAAACTAAGATGGATAGCATGGAAGCTATGATGGAAAACATGGAAGCTAAGATGGATGGTATGGAAGCTAAGATGGATGGTATGAAAACATTGTTACTAGAAAGGCTTCCTAATGGAAAAAACGTAGGAGAGGAAACTGATAATGATAACAAAAGGAATGTATATCATGATTTGAAGAATGACAACATGGAATATTTGAAGAAAGACATTGAAGGATTGAAGGAAGGTTTGACAAAGTTGCTACAAGAAAGGCTTCCTAATGGCAAAAATCTTGTAGAGGAAACTAATGATGAGAACAAAAGAAATGTTAACCATGATTTCATAGACTCTAACATTGGAGCAAAGACCCACCATGTTCCAAATATCGATATGAGGAAGTTTGATGGAAGGATCCCGTAACATGGATACGATAGATGAAGCAATTTTTCGATCTCCATAATGTGCAAAACACAGAAAAGGTACGCATTGCAACTTTTTATTTGGAACCAAACTAGTTTGTATGGTATCAATGGCTTCACTCTCGTAAACAAATTGTGACTTGGGCAATTTTTATAGAAGAAATGATAGCACATTATGAGGATATGAAAAACAACACTTGTTTTAGCCAATTGATAAACCTTAAACAAAAGGGTTAAATAAGGGAGCACATTGAGGACATCCAAAAATTGAATATAAGGGTAAAAAATATTCCAGAGGAGCATAGGATTGATATGTTCATAGGGACTTTAAAGGATAACATCCAACATGAGGTTCGCCTTTGGGAACCTGACTCATTGGAGAAGGCATTCATGTTGGAAAGAAAAATGGAAAGCAAAATTATGGCAACAAGGAAGCCTACCACTGACAACTATAAGGATGGAAGTGTTGTTTCCCCCAGCCATCCACAACCTACAAGGTTGACACCCCAACAAATGGAAGAGAAAAAAGCAAAATGGATTTGTTATAGTTGTGATAGAAAATACACTAAAGGTCATAAGTGTGCTGAGAAGAAATTATTTTACATAGACTATGAAGAGGAGGAAGAAAAGGAACAAGAAACACCAAAAGAAGAGGATATACACCAGGTACAAACCATAGAGAAAGAAGAAATGAATCCAACCATATCTTGTAATGAATTGGATGGAATTACCACTCCTCAAACTATCAAGATAGCACATATCAAGAAGAAAAATATAACAGTGTTGATTGATTCAGGAAGTACCCATAATTTTATTCATTATACCAAAGCCAAGGAATTGAATTGCTTCTTATATCTAGCACCAAAGTGTCAAGTGATGGTCACAAGTGGATGAACCATAAATTGCTCTGGAAAGTGCCATAATATCAAGCTATCCATGGGATAATATGTATTTAGTAGCCCAATGCTTTCCATTCCACTGGGTGGTGCTGATGTTGTACTAGGATTCCAATGGCTACAATCGTTGGGTGCCATAGCTTTTAATTTTCAAGAACATTTCATGAAATTTTCTTCAGAAGGAAAGGAAGTTGAATTAAGAGGTATCGCAGGGAAACCAGGAAAGATAATCAACTCTAATGGAATGACAAAGCTTCTAAGGAAAGAACAAGAGGGCGTAATTGCACAATTATGTTTGCTAGAGGTTCCTACAACAAAACCATCTATTTCTCTAGATCTCCAAAAAGCCTTGGACAATCATTCCAAGGTATTTGAGACTCCCAAAGGTCTCCCACCTATTCATGATCAGGATCATGCTATTCATTTGATTCCAGGAAGTGTTCCTTTGAACATCATGCCTTACAGATATCCTTATGCCCAAATAAGTGAAATTAAACATATGGTTGTAGAAATGCTAGAGGCTGGTATAATTCAACCTAGTCAAAGTTCTTTCTCTACTTCAGTATTATTGGTGCACAAGAAGGATAGATCATGGCACATGTGTTCGTATTATAGGGAGCTCAAAAAACTCAATATTAAAGATAAATTCCCATTCTTGTCATTGATTAACTATTGGATGAATTGCATGGATCGATTTACTTCACCAAGTTGGATCTTCGTTCAGGATATCATCAAATTAGAATGAAGACTGAGACATTCTGAAAAAAACATTTAGAACTCATGAGGGTCATATGAAATTTTTGGTATGCCTTTTGGCTACTAATGCACTTCTAATTTCAAGGTTTGATGAATTCCATTTTCAAACCCTTCCTTATAAATTTGTGTTAGTATTTTTTGATGATATACTAATCTATAACATGTCTTGGAAGGATCGTGTTCAACATGTTGATAGGGTGCTCAACCTATTGAAGGAGAAACAATTATATGCAACAAGTTCCAAATGTTTCTTTGGAGTACAGGAGGTGGAATATCTGGGTCATATTGTATCTCATGAAGGTGTTAAGGTAGACCCCAACAAAATTAAAGCCATTAAGGAATGGAAAATCCCCACATCCATAAAGAATTTGCAAGGATTTCTCAGGTTGATAGGGTATTACTGCAAGTTTGTTAAGAATTATGGGAGAATAGCAACACCTCTAACAATATTATTGAAGAAAAATTCATTTTTATGGACTCCAGAAGTAACGAATGCCTTTAAACATCTTAAAGAGGAAATGTGCCAAGCACCAGTATTAGCTATGCCAAACTTCACAAAAACCTTTATTGTGGAATGTGATCCCTCAGGAAATGGAGTTGGTGTTGTTTTAATGCAAGAAGAAAGACCCATTACTTTTGAAAGTCGTCTAATCAATGGAAAGTATTTACACAAAGCTATTTATGAGAAGGAAATGTTGGCAATAGTACATGCACTTAAGAAATGGCGACCATACCTAATGGGAAGACACTTCAAGGTAAAAATGGATCATGATAGTCTTAAATACTTTTTAGAACAAAGATTATCTTCAGAACAACAACAAAAATGGGTCAGAAAGATGTTGGGTTATGACTTTAAACTCATCTACGAAAAAGGGAAGCAAAATGTTGTGGTAGATGCACTCTCAAGAAAGGATGAGGATGTGGAAGAATTGCTTTATGCCATATCTATTATTCAACCAAATTGGATAAATGAGGCATGGGATGAATGGAAGAATGACGAAGAAGTGGGGGCACTCATTCAAAAGTTACAACAAGATCCTAGTGCATTTGATACATTTAGCTGGAAAAATGATTCATTATGGTACAAAGATCATTTATACCTATGTAAGAATACCCAAATCAAACAAAAGATTCTTATGGAATTACATGCCTCTCCCTTAGGAGGGAACTCAAGATTTTTAAAGACTTACCACAGGGTTAAGAAGGAATTTTTTGGGATGGCCTTAAATTTGATATTCAAAAGTTTGTGACAGAATGTTTGGTTTGCCAACAAATTAAAGTTGAAACGATTAAGACCCTGGGTCTACTACAACCTTTATCCATTCTAAGTCAACGTTGGGAGGAGGTTTCAATGGATTTTATCATAGGTTCACCCAAATCCGAAGGGAAGATTGTCATCATGGTGGTAGTTGATAGACTTACCAAGTATGCACACTTTTGTGCATTATCTCATCCATATAAAGCCAGTACAATTTCTACTACATTTATGGAAACAATTCAGAAGCTACATGGAAACCCAACGATTATTGTAAGCGACAAGGTTCCCATCTTCACTGGAAATTTTTGGACAAAATTATTTTCTTGTCTTGGTACTCAGTTTGCTCATAGTTCATATTATCATCCTCAATCTGATGGGCAAACTGAGATAGTAAACAAATGTTTGGAAGGATATCTTCATTGCTTTGTATCTGATAAATAGACACACTGGGTCAAATGGTTTCCTCTCACTGAATGGTGGTATAACACTTCCTTCCATACTTCAATGAAAATGACCCCATTTATGGCACTTTATGGATATCACCCACCATCCATCACATCATATTTAAGAGAAAATTCTAAGGTTCAAGCAATGGAATATCACATCGAGAATCAACAACAAGTTCTCCAACTATTAGAGGATAACCTCACCTTGGTGCATAATAGAATGAAACAGTAGGAAAATCAACATCACAACGAAATAAATTTCGATGTAGGCGATTGGGTATTCCTACAGCTACAACCATATAAATAAATGTCCCTCAAGCAAGCTAATAAGGATAGTAAATTATCGCCAAAGTATTATAGTCCATACAAGGTGTTGCAAAAGATAGGTAGAATGGCATACAAATTAGAGGTTCCTGTAGCTTCCCGAGTGCACCCAGTTTTCCATGTTTCATGCTTAAAGAAGGTTATAGGTGACAAGCTCCTAGTTCAAACAATATTGCCAAAACTTAACGAGGAAGGAAAGATCATATTGGAACCTAAAGCAGTTAAAGAAACAAGAACTCGATAGCTATGAAATTGATCAATTTTAGAGTATCTCATCAAGTTGAAGAACGTACCCGTTCAAGATTCCACATGGGAGGATGAGAATTTTTTATAGAATCATCCAAAACTACTCAAGTGTTGAGGACAACAATTTTTTGAAGGAGAGGGGCATGTTAGGTCCCTATAATACTAGTGATTACCCCATTACTTTTGTCATTGTATCCCTTATTGTCATTGTTGTGGCCCTATTGTCCCCATATTGTTATTATTGTGCACCCCAGAAGCCAACTATTGTTATTGATGTGGCCTTATATTATTATGGTTAGGCCAGCGTGGGTTATATTGTGTCCACTTATACTCCTATATATAGAAAGGAGGTTTTGTCATTTGGATCATCCAAGAATTGTTCATTTGTGTAATGTAAAGGAGGTTGCCCCCTCGAAGAGGCTGAATTATAAGGCATTGCTCTATCTTTTCTATCTTTTTGTGAGCTGGTTTCATAACATTCGTGATCATGATCATGTTATTCATTTGATTATAGGAAGAGTTCCACCAAACATCAGGCCTTACATATATCCCTATGCCCAAAAGAGTGAAATTGAATGTATGGTTGCAAAAATGCTAGAGGCTAGTATAATTCAACCTAGTCAAAGATCTTTCTCTGCTCTAGTAGTATTGGTGTACAAGAAGGATGGGTCATGGTGCATGTGTCCATATTATAGGGAGCTCAACAAGCTCACTATTAAAGATAAATTTCCCATTCTTGTCATTGCTGAATTATTGGATGAATTGCATGGATGAATTTATTTCACCAAGTTGGATCTTCATTCAGGATATCATCAAATCAGAATGAAGAGTGAAGACATTCTGAAAAAAACATTTAGAACTCATGAGGGTCATTATGAATTTTTGGTCATTCCTTTTGGCCTCATTAATACACCTTCTACATTTCAAGTTTTGATGAATTCCATTTTCAAACCCTTAGAAAATTTGTGTTAGTAGCTTTTGATGATATACTAATCTATAGCAAGTCTTGGAAGGATCATGTTCAACATGTTGAATTGAGGCTTCTGTGATCCATATCAATTTTATGAGAATTTTTTTGGTGTAAATCACATGATATGTCATTTGTCGATGCGTTTTGAACCAACCAGTGTGGTTCATCGTCAAGACAAGTTGAAGAATCAGATCTAGGTTGCATGTTAAATAGTCAAAGTAGAACATCCAACGGCTATATATGACCAGGCAACGGCTATATTGACCAGCTAACGGTTATATTTGACTAGGAAATGGCTAGGGAGAGCATAACTATTTTTAATT
>APFE030043150.1:16918-35419 GCA_000404065.3 Pinus taeda | reverse complement strand
GTTATTACCGCTTATGTATATTTAATGTAAATTCGTATGTCCCGTTAACTTTTTAATTTAAACCCCCTTTTAATTTAATAATAGTATAACTAACTATTGATTTAATAATGATTTAAATCTGTAACTCTAACTTATTTTAATTTTAATTTTTAATTAAATATATTTATGCTCTCCCTAGCCATTTCCTAGTCAAATGTAACTGTTAGCTGGTCAATATAGTTGTTGCCTAGTCATATATAGCCATTGGATGTTTTGCTCTGACTATTTAACATGCAACCTAGATCTGGTTTTTCAACTTGTCCTCACAATGAACCACACTGGTTGGTTCGAAACATGTCGACAAATGAAACATCATGTGATTTACACTGAAAAATTTCTCATAAACATGTTCAACATGTTGATAGGGTGCTTAAACTATTGGAGGAGAAACAATTATATGCAAAAAGCTCCAAATGTTTCTTTGGAGTCCAAGAGGTGGAATATATGGGTCATGTTGTATCTCATGAAGGTGCTAAGGTAGACCCTAGAAAAATTAAAGCCATTAAGGAATGGAAAATCCCCACATCCATAAAGCATCTGTGAGGATTTCTCGGGTTGGTAGGATATTATCACAAGTTTGTTACGAATTATGGGAGAATAGCGGCACCTCCAACAAAATTATTGAAGAAAGAAGCATTTTCATGGACTCCAGAAGCAACGAATGCCTTTGAACATCTTAAAGAGGCAATGTGCCAAGTGCTAGTCTTAGCTATGCTAGACTTCACAATAACCTTTATTGTGGAATGTGATGCCTTAGGAAATGGAATTGGTGCTATTTTAATGCAAGAAAAAATACCCATTGCTTTCGAAAGTCATCCAATCAAAGGAAAGTATTTACACAAAGCTATTTATGAGAACGAAACATTGGCAATACTACATGCACTTAAGAAATGGTGACCCTACCTAATGGGAAGACACTTCAAGGTAAAAAAGGATCTTGATAGTCATAAATACTTTTTAGAACAAAGATTATCTTTAGAAGAGTAGCAAAAATGGGTCACAAGGATGTTGGGTTATGACTTTGAAATCATCTACAAAGAAGGGAAGCAAAATGTTGTGGTATATGTACTCTCAAGAAAGGATGAGGATGTGGAAGCATTTCTTTGCACCATTTCTATTATCCAATTAGATTGGATAAATGAAGCAAGGGATGAATGGAAGAATGAAAAAGAAGTGTGGGTACACATTCAAAAGTTACAACAAGATCCCAGTACATTTGATACATTTTGCTGGAAAAATGATTCATTATGGTACAAATATCGCTTATACCCGGGTAAGAATTCCCAACTCAAACAAAATATTCTTATGGAATTGCACACTTCTCTCTTAAGAGGGCACTCAGGATTTTTAAATACTTACCATAGGGTTAAGAAATATTTTTTTTGGGATGACCTTAAATCAGATATTCAAAATTTTGTGGAGGAATTTTTGGTTTTCTAACAAAATAAAGTTGAAACAATTAAGACCCCAGGTCTATTATAACCTTTATCCATTCCAAGCCAATGTCGGGAGGATGTTTCAATGCATTTTATCATAGGTTTACCCAAGTACGAAGGAAAGAGTGTAGTCATGGTGGTCGTTGATAGTCTTACCAGCTATGCACACTTTTGTGCATTATCTCATCCATTTAAAGCCAATAGAGTTTCTAATGTATTTATGGAAACAATTCAAAAGCTACATGGAAACCCAAAGATTATTGTAAGCGATGGAGATCCCATTTTCACTGGAAATCTTTGGACATAATTATTTTCTTTCCTTGGTACTCAGTTACTCATAGCTAATCTTATCATCCTCAATCTTATGGGAAAAATGAGATAGTAAACAAATGTTTGGAAGGATATTTGCATTGTTTTGTCTCTGATACATAGACACAATGGGTGAAATGGTTTCCCTTGGTTGAATGGTGGTATAACACTTCCTTCCATACTACAACAAAAATGACCCCATTTATGGCTCTTTATGGATATCATCCACCATGCATCACATTATATTTAAGAGAAAATTCTAAGGTTCAAGCAGTGGAAGATCACATTGAGCATCAACAACAATTTCTCCAACTCTTAAAGGATAACCTCACTTTGGCACAGAATAGAATGAAACAACAGGCACATCAACATCGCAGTGAAAGAAGTTTTGATGTAGGTGACTGGGTATTCCTATGGATACAACCATATAAAAAAATCTCCCTCAAGCAATCTAAGAAGGATAATAAATTATCACCAAATTATTATGGTCCATACAAGGTGTCGCAAAATATTGGTCCTATGGCATACAAATTGGAGCTTCCTGCAGCTTCCCAAGTGCACCCCATTTTCCATGTTTCATGTTTAAAGAAGGTTATAGCTGACAAGCTCACAATTCAAATAATATTTCCAGAACTTGAAGAGGAATCAAAAATCATATTGGAACCTGAAGCAGTCACAGAAAGAAGAACTCGATAGCTACGAAATCGATCAATTTCGAAGTATCTCATCAAGTGGAAGAACTTACCTGTTGAAGATTCCACATGGGAGGATGAGAATTTCATACAGAAGAATCCATAACTACTCAAGCGTTGAAGGCAACACTTTTTTGGAGGAGAGGGGCAAGTTAGGTCCCTATAATACTAGTGATTCCCCCATTACTATTGTCATTGTAGCCCTTATTTTTGTTATTGTGCCCCTATTGTCCCTATATTGTTATTAGTGTGCCCCATAAAAGCCCACTATTCTTATTTTTGTGCCCTTATATTATTATTTTATGTATTCTTTTGATTATATTGTGACCTCTTAGACTGGTATATAGAAAGGAGGTTTAGTCATTTGTATCATCCAAGAGTTTTCATCTGTGTAATGTAAAGGAGGTTACCCCCTCAAAGACGTTATTTTCTAAGGCGTTGATCCTTATTTTCTATCTTTTTGTTAGTTGGTTTCATAACAATATATATATATCTATATATATAGAAGCATCCATAAACCCCAAT
Organism: Pinus taeda; assembly: GCA_000404065.3. Lineage (NCBI taxonomy): Eukaryota > Viridiplantae > Streptophyta > Pinopsida > Pinales > Pinaceae > Pinus > Pinus taeda. The sequence goes on along the minus strand of APFE030043150.1, from coordinate 32,418 downwards.
TCATTAATCATGGATTAGAACATAACCATAGTTCCCTTGACTAGATCTACAAAAAATACCATGGACAGAAAACCATCATGTGCAAAAACGATGCACAAAACGATAGGTAGGTTCACCCACCTAATATAGGGTCCAAAATGTTTTTCCTTGGGGCATTGCCCAAATCTTTCAGAGGGGGCCTACTGCCCCCTCAAACCTCCTGTGACCCCCCTGTTGCACCCAACACACCAAACAAGAGGGGTTGTCGCCCCCCCCACGTGTGGGGCTATTCATGGAAAGAATATAACACACACACAATAAAACTAGATATGACTTAATTTGGGGACCTTACCAGAGTCACCAGATCCTGACATAACCATCAATGGAATTTGAAGTGCCTCAACTCCTTGATAAGTCTTGAAACTTTCAAGGATCATAAAAAATTCATTTTGAAGATTGAACCAGATCATGTATAGTGTGAGGATAGCTATTGCCATTGATTTCAATAATACCAATACTAACTAGATGGAAACCATCTCTGTCACTAATTTGATCAGATTTTACAACTTCAACAACCAAATTACCCAAGTCAAAAGATTCTTCTGATCGAAAAGTCGAAGATGAATGAATCAGGGAAATTACCTTAGCAAGTTGATTTGAACATTTGGCTTTATGAAGAAAGAGAGATGACAAGGGATGGAAATAATACTCAATTATTCAAATATTTCTTTCATGTCATGGATAAGCTCACCACCTTGTGTCAGTTGGGAGGTTAAATCATCAGATGAAGAACTTGAAAAGTATAAAGCATCATCATCGCAAGTAAATGCATTGTAAACTATAGAGCACAAAGGATAGTGATATGAAGAGGAAGTTTTGACAAGAACATCGTCCTTGATGGAATCATATTATAGATCTAAATTAAAACCTTCATGAGAAACTAAAATATTAGCTAATGCACCTAGGCATTTCTGATCGAATACATTAAGAGAGTCATCATCATCAGAATGAATATTTCCCAAGGCTACAAATTTATTGGTAGAATTGACTGCATTTGATTCATTATTGAGATTAGAAGATTTAAAGTCATCGAAGAATGGAAGCACATCATCCTAACACAGGGGATATTGAAAAATGGAATAGAGATCAAAAGTATCTCCACTTTCCTCCTCCTCCACCAATTTAATGTGGTTGCCTTGTATCTGGTCGCAATTTGAACTAGCAACTCAAAAATAAATAAAGCATGAAGAGCTAGTTGGTAGAGTAGATTGATCAAGCAGATCATGATATGTAGAGTCATGACATGTAGATGATAGAGGATTAAACATGTCCCTTAAATAAGTAACACTTTCAATGGTACCCGATTCAAGATTGATGTTAAGAGTGTCAATGTCATCTTGAGGAATGACAGGATTAACCTCCATCATAGGTTCCATGACCCATTACGTGGTTTCTTTCAATAGATCCAAATCATGAAAGTGGAAGGAGGATGAAGAGATGGATTAGGAATTTGATTTACATATTTTCCAAACTTATTATCATCGCAAGGAGGCACCCACATTGGGACTAGGAAAGGCAGAAGACAAGGAATAAAAGGAGTACTAGGTTCCTCCTCTCAAATTCGAGGTCTCTCATGATTTATAAGAGTTGGGGAAGTAAAAAAATTAAGGGGTTCAAATTCACCGCACAAAGAGATATGAACCAAATGATTAAAATTTTGTTTAAAGAAATCCCAATTTGTGTCTTCTCACAGAAGTTCCTAATAAAGGTGGAGGAATTGATGAGAAAAATTATCAATTGATTCATTAGGCTTCATTCTTAGTTGACTAATTCTTTTAACTTAAACATCTCAGTGTTCATACCTATCAAGTGATTTACGAACATCCTTCCCAAGCTGGTCGAATGAATTAATGGAAGCAGTTCGTAATGTATGATACCATCCCTTAACATGACCTTTAAATGTGAGGGTGAGAAATATAGCCATGACATCCTTGCAATGTATTCCATTAGAAAGGAAAATATGGATAAATTGAAACAAATGTTCACGAAGAGTTAATTCACCCTTGCCATCAAACATAAATTGGGATAGATTATGGAAATTTTTTTTAGGGATGGTAAGATTAAGCTCTTTAGAAAAACATCCCGGGATGATGATTTAGGGAAGAACCATTTTGAATAAGAGATTTAAAGAAGACTCAATGGGAACAATCTGTCATCTAGCCCTCTTTCACGCACCATTTGTTGACAGTGTAGGAAACCTGTCAACCAAGGGGGTCTCCCCAATGTGAAGTCCCAATTATACCTTACACCATTTGGAATAGGAGCCCCATCCTGAGTATTGACCCTACTACCATATATTATTATATATCTGACTTGGCTTAAGATGTTAGCAAAAGAGAGAGGTGGGTATGTGCCTTTGTAAAAGTAAGTAAGTGTTCCTAGTGAATGTTCAGTTGTAGGTGTAGCAAGGTCCTTCTACTGCAGAGGGAGGAAAAGTGAGTCTATAAGAGAGATAAGTAATAGTACCACCCTAGTAGAGGCACACACAAGCAGAAATAGAATCACTTAACATCAAGCAATATAGTCCACATAGATGCGACGATTGTTACAACCATTAGAACACATTTCCAATAAGATAAGAAATAAAATAACCAAAATAGTTCAACTACTTTAGTATAAGTGAAAGAAAACATGAATTATAAACATTCACAGAATAGTCTTATAAATATTCATAATCCACGCATGACAATGTGTTGGCCATTAGGCTTCAATTATTAAGTAAAAGTCCCAAGATACATTAATACAAAAAACATCACTAGCTCCAATAATGGAGCATTGGAGCCATGAATAGCTCCCAAAAAGTACTAACTCTCACTCTCTATTGCCTTATGGGATAAGCCAAGGCGAAAATTACTTTGCTTGTACAATGAGGGTGTATATATAACAAATGGGGTGATCCTTCACCTCCCTTGTGACTCTTGGACTACCGTCATGAGTATTTGACCTCTCATGACTTTTTGACTTCCTACATGACTTTTCACAGTTTATAGATGACTCTTGGACTTCCATGCGGTATTGATCTTTCATCTTCTATTATCATCCAGTTCCTTCATCTTCTTTCCTAATGTTCATATTATCTCCTTCATCATCATCATATCATGACATAATAAAGTACCTACGACTCAAATCCACCGAAGACAAGATGTCACTAGTCCCATAAAACCCTAGCCTAAGATGCTTCATGAAATCACTTATTCGGGCTAGAACTGGTGACTAGTTGAGTGACTGACTAAGGGATTGCACAGTTCCAAATTCCAAGGTCAGCGATTGAGGCATGAGAATGTGCAACGCATAGTTTAGGATGGCCAAGGTTAGAGGATTACATAGTTGAGGGACTCAAGGACTTAGGCTAGAGGCTTAAGCCTTGAGACTAAACAATGCGTAGTTTTGGAGGCCTTCGCAAAGTGATTGCGCAATTGAGGGATTCAAGGAATCAAGTTGGAGGCTTAAGAATTGAGTTTTCCCACTACGTAATGATTTAAGGAGAGGGAGTTATGGTGATTAAAAAATTTTGCAGTTTAGGAGCTCAAGTCTGTGGCTTGAGGACTGATACTATGTAATGCATAGTTTAGGCTTGGCTAGAGGCAAATATTGTGTAGTCCTAGAGCTTAGGAGCTAGGCTTGAGCACTAAGATTGTGTAGTGAGAAGTTCTAGGAGGATTAAATGACATATTGTATGGTTCTGAGAGGCAAGGCTACTGCTTGAGGGCCGAGACTATGCAATGCGTAGTTTAGGCTCGCTAAAGGAGGATGAGTGGTCTCGTCGAAGAATTTTCCCAATTTAAAAAGTGTTATATCAGTAAGAGGAAGATAGGAAAAATAATAATTCTGAACATTCCAACACACTTAGATCAGTTTCCAACACAACATGGAACACTCAGAACACATGAACGACATCCTTTCCTTAATGCAACAACTTTGCGATGACCTACATGAAATGTGACACCGAAGATAGACTTTCCAATGACCTTGGCGCCACTTGTGTGAAAATGCTTGAAACATTGGAAATGATTGTGATATATGTTTACATCATAAGAAGAACTCATTTACACAAAGGTTACCCCTTAAAACCACAAAAACTAGCTTTCGTGCATTGTGTGATAATCCACATGCTAAAAGATGATATTTACTATATGAAGAGAAAAGTGTGTACGACACTTGTGATACGAGAATGAAAGTAAAAGTGACACATGCTAGGATGAATATAACATGAAAATGACACTAATTAAAGTGAAAGAAAGAAAAAGTGATAGTCAAAAGCATGAAAACAAAACTCACGAAAGTGTAGGTGTGGAAGAACCATAGTTTGAAAAACTTACCAAATAGAAGTACAATCACAGTGAAACGTGAGGAACTACCAATGATAGTGTGCACTGACTATCGACATGGGTTGGACATTGCATAAGAACAATATTTATGGAATGTGTTATTCTTGTTCAATCTTTCATAAGATAATGCACTCATGAACTTGTTGCGAACTAAGTATGTGTGAGAAAGTGACTTTGACCAATCAAGAAGTGACCATGGAACGAATGATGACAAGATCCACAACAAGATCCAAAATTTAAGTGTAAGAAGGCTTTTGGAGGGTGTTTGTTGTAGCGGAAACAACAAGATAATGGAGGAAATGGAATGAAAAATCATGGACATATCCCACTTACCTTAAGGAATATTCCCATCTATGCCAACTACGAGAAATGATTGCACCATCGTAATGGAATTTACATGGGGCATCATGAAGCTATGTGATATATTAAATGGATGATGGTATGGCCATGACTCTTGTGTCACATGCATGGATTAATGTTAGTGGATCTGGCCCTGCTCGCTTGCTCATTGCATGTGTCGAAAATTTGGCTCATATTTTTCACCCCATTTATGGTAGAAATTTAGGATGATGATATCCTTATAGTATACATTTTTTAATACTTGGATTATTTATCGTATAAAATTTTTTCCTTAAATTTAAATGTAATAATATTTTTAATTTTATCCTTTTTCCATTGTCACTTGACTTTTAGGTGGTTTTGACTAGAGTTTGAAGCATTATTAAGAAGCCTATTTTCTTCCATATTGCTTTCTTGTTCTTATACATTAGGTTCATCATAGTTGTTTCCTCAATGGGGGGAAGAATCACTTCTATTAACAATATAGGATAGGGTGTAACCTTTAGTTTTGATATTATACGTTATGAAACACTCTTCAATTTTCCTTATCTTTATCTAGATTTATCTAGAGATATTGCAACTACAAATTTCACAACCATGTAAGACAACATGAGTGAAGAGAATAGCAAATATGAATTTCTTCTTATCCCATAGTGAAAGGTCCACTAATTTACAATTGCTTCCAATTCCATAATAAACTTTCCACCCTCAATTTATCTTTTTCAACTCTATAGTTCTAGTCATGTTTATATTAAATATCAATATTGAGATGTGTATATGAAGTCATTTCCTTAAAGTTGTTATTATCATACATGAAATTATCATAAGTGTGTTTTTTTTAATTTAATTATCATAATGTTTAGATTTCCATCTATGATAGTCATATTGATCCATAATCTACCATGGATAATCCAATGGACAATTTGTCATAATAGGTCGAATAAAAATATACTAATAATAACAATTTATAGTATGAGGTGTAATTTTTCCTTAGATATCTTGATTTATTGAGGTATTGTTTTATGATTATGCATGAAATATATAAGAATTCAAAAAATAGAGAATACATAAAAAAAATCATTCAGAAAACCATAATAACACCAAGATATGATGTGGAAAATTTTCAAGAGAAAAATTGAGATAGAAGGTGAGGTTGCTTCTTTATTTTACTTTGAATGGAAATAGTGCATGAAACATTCACAATCCATATCCAACATGAAAGTGAAGTTTGACACCAATCTATATCAATGTGATATTTATGCTTTCAAATTAGATCACTATTTGTAGTAGTTAGAGTTTTATTTTAGAATTAATTACATAGAGAAAATATAAAAAATTTCATTTTCTCATTTTAAACTAGAGGGCCATGCCCCAACCTGGTGGTAAGGTCACACAGAAACCTTAGTTCTAGATAGATATCCTCTAGTAACTAAATGGGAGGATTTTAAAACTCTCATAAGAGTCAGAACTTTACAATATTAAGTTTATAGAGGAAAATTGGATCTAGTGGCATTACTTCAAGAAGAGATAGGGGTAGAGTGCATAGGAGTACACTACAAAATTTAGGAAGATGGAAATAATGTTGGGTATCTATCCCAATAAAAAAAACATACTCAAGTATTTGGGGATTTAACAAAGCCATTTGTGAAAGAAAATGAATTTATTCAAATCTAGAATGGTGGACAAGTATTCTGTATAGGAAGTGTACATGGAAAAGATAGGCCAAAAGAAAGGACAATCAATTGGTTCAAATAAAAATGAACGCCAAAAAGATTGAAATTAAGCGAAGAAGAAAAGAAAAGGGGGAGAGACAAAAGGATAGCAGCCAAAACACAACATTAAAAGGATACAAATAATGATTACAATCATTGTAACATTGATGGCCAGAGATAGGAGAATCATTGGAAACAACATCCAGAAATCAACTTGAAAAGATGGAAGAATGACATGAAGAAGAGAAACTTCAAGTCATAGACTTGACCAATTAGGTGGAAATTAGATTGGATATGAATGAGAGGATCATATGCACATCAGTGTAGAAGGGGGCGAATTTGAGTATCCTTCATGAATAGGAAGATAAGGAGATCAAACTTTTCCATATAAAGATATACGTCAAGAAGAGAAAAATTGATGTTTTGTTTGACTAGGATCACAAGTGACTCTCATTGTAGTAGGGTTAATAAAAAAATAAGGATTGGAGGTTCAATATCATCGTATCCCATAGACATTGGGACTGGTAAATAAGGATGTAAATATCAAGGTAACATAGAAATTTAAAATCAATTTTTTGATCAATTCTAATTTTATTAATGAAATTGAATTCAATGTAGTTCCACTTTATATGTGTGGAGTGGTGTTTGAGAGTCATTATATGTACATGTAGGATGGAATATACATGTGGAGAGTCAAACAATACTACCTCATCAAGGATGGAAATCCTTCACCATCAATGTGCACAATTGAAATCCTAAAAGTTTGTTGGTAAGTGTTAACAAAGCCAAGAAACTAATCACTTTTAGAAGGAGGTATATTTTACTACCTTTTAGAGAAACACAACCCAAAAAAGAGTAAATTAAAGGAACATAATTTTTAGAAGGGTGCACTAAAGAATAATTACAACAACTAAGTGAGTTGTTATAGGAATACATGACAATGTTCTAGGAGCCTTAAGGGCTACCAAGCAAGAGGAAAGTGGAACATGAGATCCAATTATGGTCAGACTATCCATTTCCAAACATTATTCTATACATATAATCTATAATAGAGAAAATGAGGTGAGGAAATAGTTATAGTAATTGATGGAGTAGGGTTTCATTCCACCAAGCACCTGACCATGTAGGTAACCCATTATAATTGTGCCTAATAATGTATGGGGCTTGGAAAATGCGCATTAAGTATAGGATGTTAAAACAAATTGTGCCCATGAATAGGTACCCACTTCCAAGGATAGATGATCTATTGGACTAGCTGTAACAAGAAAAAGTGTTCACCAAGCTAGAATTAAAATCATGGTATCACTATGCTCAAGTCAGAGAAGAAGATACCTCAAAAACCATCTCCAAAATTAGACAGGGTTTGTATGAATGGTTAGTCATTCAATTTTGTATATGCAATGCACCAAGAGTTTCATGAGATTAATGAATCACATGATATGCAATTTTATAGATTCATTTTCTATTGTGTATTTTAATGATATACTAGTATATAGTGCTACTTGGGAGGAGCACATATCACATTTAATATAGGTGGTAGAGAGATTGGAGAAGCACCAACTACTATAAATTCTTAAGAAATGTGACTTTTCACAAAATTATTTGGTTTATTTAGGATATGTGATTGTTCAAGGAGACTTCAAGATATATCTTTCCAATATAGAGGAAACATGAAGTAGATAGTGCCTACCAATGTTTCTGAGGTTAGGAGTTTTCTTTGGGTAGCACAATACCGAAGGAAATTTGTAGCCTCATTTTCAGTAGTAGAAACACCACTCCATGCCCTAAAAATGAGTGGCATGAGTTTTTAGTGAGGTAAGGGTTAGGATAAGGCATTTGAGGAGTTGAAGAAGAAAATTAGTTAAGCATTGGTTCTTTCATTTCCAAACTTGTAGAAGACATTTGAAGTGGAGACATTTGAAATCGGGCATGATATGGGAGTAATGTTTATATAGGTAGGAATGCTTGTATGCTACCATTCTAAATTATTTCATGGGGTAGTTTGCAACCACCCTACCCATGAAAAAGAGCTCTATTCCATGGTATAAGTTATCAAAATATGGAAACATTATCTAATGGTAAAGAAGAAAGTAATCCAAACATATCACCATCCACTACATAACTTGCATGATTAGAGTAATTTTGTTTCCATAGTTTTCACAATAGTGAAAAGGGATAATTGTCCCATATATCCCACCTCAACATCTACTAAACTATGGATAGAAATATAAAAAATTATCTCCTAGACCTCTATGCACACAAAATTTCATATAGAAATAGAATAAATGGAAGGAATGTAATATGAACTTGGTTATCCTCACCTACCAATGTAGATTATGGACTTAATTCAAGGACCATAAATCCTATTGTTCATCAAGGATATTATTCCAAAACTTGGAACTTATTACCTACACAAAACTATAGACAAACAAGGACAATCCTTGATCCAGGTGTATATTGGTGCCACCCTCCTATTCCACCTAAACCTCTAGTCAGTGTCATCATTTTGCTTGATTATAGTAGCATTTACTATTTTTAGTAGTTTTTTCGGTCCTTAATGTCTAGTGCTGTTTTGACCCCCTAAATGACATTTTATTAAGGTCTACCATAGGTCCATTACTGTAGGTAGTGGCCTACCATAAATCCTATAGTAATTGGAGATATGTTTCTAATGAGGTATTGTACATGCCAAACATAGATCATATGACCAAGTTACAACACTGAAAATTTGGTTTCCCAACTAACCCCAACAAGGCCCATAAACTCTTCTTGTTCCATCTCCTAGGGTTAGGTTTTTGGTTTTTTAGGGTTTCCCTTTGTCGTTCAATAATAAAAATGCCCTTGAGCCTCATTGTAACATAGTTCATAGGAATGTAGCTATCACATCTCTTCTTAGAGATAAGCTACCATCACCTGAGCTTGTTTATTTCCATTCTGTATGTAAGCATATTTTAGTTCTCTGATGTTAATGAAATGAAGTTTTATTTCTATTGAACCTCTATATTTATGTTTATATCTATGTTTTGTTATTTTCCTGCATAAGTCTGGATCAGTGCTATCAGAGTGTCTACTCTTTCTCTATTTTTCGGTGCATGTCCCCAATGAGGTCAAGGTATAAGGAGTTAGGGATTGAACTACTTGAACCTTTTCAAGACCAACTTCACAAACCCCACATACCTCGCATGTCGAAAGAAAAGAAATATGAGGGAGAAAGATAACCTTTTAAAAAATTTCTTGAAGAATCCCTCGAGTGACAAAGGAATGCGATGATAGAAAAAATTTCTCCGATCCATTGCCGACTACCCACAGTCGATGCATCTTCATCTAGCAACCACTTTGGAGGTGCCACTCCATTCAAGATACAAGTAAAATTTGACATCCCCATATTTTAAGGCCAAATAGATGCAAAAAATATAGATTGATGGTTAAATCTGTTGGATGAATATCTTCTAGTTCATGATTTTTCAAATAAGGAAAAAAAATTAATTTTGCACTCCTCAACGCTGCCCCCCATGTCAAGGACTAGTGTGAAACCTATTTTGAACAAAATTACGAGAGAGAATCCTCACTATTTCTAGCCTCACCCACTTGGAATTATTTTTGAGACACCATCAAGGAACAATATTACCCTATCGCAAGGCATGAAGATAAATTCATAAAGTGGACCACAGTATGACAAGGAAGGGACCAAGACATTCCAAAGTTCACAAATAGTTTTCATACCCTTCACATGAAGTTTGGTAACAAGGGCTCTGATTGACATTTGGTACTCAAGTATCGCAGGTTTCTACACAAGTACATCTAGCACGAGATGGAGTTCTTGGACATATCCTCACTTGGTGCAACTTATCAATACATTGTTAAGATTGAGTAGAAATTTAAACAAAAGAAGCGAGACTTTTGATTTTTCAATTCGAAGTAAGGGAAAGGGACCCCCAAACTGTAGATAAAAAGGAAAAATTCAAGCCGAGGTGACTTAGGATGATTTGTTGAAGCCACAAGCAAAGAACAAAACCACAAAGACAAAGAAGGAAATAGTAAAATGGTGTGAGTTCCATAAGAGACCCACTCACAACACAAGTTATTTTCATACCAAACAACCAGTGGTGGTTGAGTTGAAGGCTTCCGAATTAGATGCATGTTATGACTCTAAGTCAGAACTTGAAAAGGGGAATGACAAAGGGAAGAATATTATTGATGCAAAGCCAAGTACCACCATTACCACCACCAAGATCCAGAAGATTGAGCTTAAAGATCCAGAGGAGGGGGTGTGTCTCTTCCACTCAAAGATGTGGGTGAATGGTTCTCTACAGTAGTTCATTGTCAACAATTGGATCTAAAAGAATCTAGTTTCAACATAGGTCATGAAGTGGTTGGGCCTATCAACCAGACTACACCTAGAGCTGTACATTATTGGGTGGCTTAACCAAGGATGAGATCTTCATGTTAGCTAACATTGCAACCTTCACTACCACATCAAGCCCTTCTTAGATGAGGTACTGTGTAATGTTTCTCCTTTTGAATTTTGTAATGTATTATTAGGTCAACCATACTTGTGGAAGCATCATGTTGTGTATGAGTCTAGGCCTCACAGTGTTATTATTACTTTGGGTAATAAGTTATATAGGATATTGGAGATAGCACCATCCATCACCATCTCTTTGATCTCTGGGAAGAAATATAGTAATATCATTTCCCAAACTGAAAAACTTATCTTCCTTATGATCCACCCTCAAGGAAAGAATAAGATTTTTGTCACATCCATGGCCTCCAAATAGGGCTCATCCACATGAAAATAGTAGATGGAAAAGGCCATGGAGGCATATAGGGACATCCTCACCTCACCCACAGGGGTACCCCTACATTGTTAGGTCAAGTAGTCCATCGATCTTAACCCAAGAATGCCGCTACCCAATGGACCAATATATTGATGCTTTATTATGGAGAATGATGAAATCAAGAGGCATATTTAGGAGCTGTTATAGAAAGGGCACATCAAGATAAGTTCATCATACTGTGGGAGCCTGATCATGTTGGTAAATAAGAAGGAAGGGACCTGGAGACTCTGTATTGACTATCAGGCATTGAATAAGATCACTTTCTGAAATGGGTATACAATCCCATTAGTGATGACCTTTTGGACTAGCTCAAAGTGGCCAAATATTTCAGCAAGATTGAATTGAAGTCTGGTTATCACTAGGTCTCAATCGAACCCTTCGATGTGTGGAATAATACCTTCAAATTCAAGGAGGGCCTTTTTGAATGGTTGGTAATGCTTTTCGAGTTGACGAATTCCTGGTAACCTTCATGACAGTAATGGATGAAATCTTGCAGTCCTTCACCAACTCATTCGCGGTAGTGTATTTGGATGACAACCCAATATTTAGCCAAAGTTGGGAAGAGCACCTTCATCATATTCGATAGGTACTCTAAACCCTACATCAACACAAATTGTGTGCCAATTTGGAGAAATTCACTTTTGGTATGACCCAGGGTCAATATCTTGGGTACATCATTGATGAGTGGGTGTGCATGTGGACCTAGCCAAGATACAATTTATTTGGGATTTGACAACCCTAGCCACTCTAACAGAGATCTGAAACTTTATAGGTCTTGCTAATTTCTACAACAGGTTTGTGTAGGGTTTCTATCATATCACTTGGCCTTTGAGTCAAGTCACCAAGGGTGGAGCAAAATAAATTCACTTTTGGTTTGAATACCAACAGAAGGCATTTTCTGAGTTGAAGCATCACCTTTTCTATTCACCAGTGCTCGCATTAGCAGACCTGCAACAACCATTTGAGATTGAGACAGATGCCTATGACTATAATATTGGTGTAGTTCTTACCTAGTAGGGGCATCTGGTGGCATTTCATATTGAGACACTTTCAGACACAGTTTGAAAGTATCCCACCTATGAAAAAGAGATGTATTCCATTGTGCAAGCCTGCCGACAATAGAAGAATTACATTCTAGGGAAGGAAACAATAATCCACATAGACCACCACCCCTTCAGTTCATGCAAAAACAAGGAAAGTTGTAGAATTATCACCATTAGAAATGGTCCACATACCTGCAAAAGTTCCATTTAAATATTAAGTACAAGAAGGGAAGCACCAATAATGTTTTAGATTTCCTTAGTTGACTACTAGTCATGGAATTGATCACTGTGATTGGCCCTTGTGGACACGAGACTTCAAAATGGACACCACATACGAGATGCCCCTAGAAGGTAAGTGGGTTCCAAACTTTCACCTCCAGGATGTGCTATTATGCCACCTGGGACACCTCTATGTACCTTCAAGCGAGTGTTCCAAGATGATTTAGGAGGTGCACTACAATCGAGTTGCTAGACATTTTTGGGTAGAAAAGATAGTGACATAATTACAGAAGTATTTTTATTGGCCAAACCTTCGACATAATTTTCGGAAGTACATTAGTTCCTGCACTACTTGCACCATTTCCAAACCTACAATTAAGAAGAAATGCATGTATACTCCTCTTCCTACTGCTAGACAGTCCTAGGAATAGATCTCGATGGATTACATGGTGGGCCTTCCTTCTACCAAGCATGGAAATGACTGTTTTTTTATGGTCGTTAGCAGATTCTCTAAGATGGCCATTCTGACGGCCTGCAAGAAGAGTATCTCAACAGAAACCACTACCGAACTCTTCTTTGAATGTGTATGGGTATAATTTGGGATGCCAAAGTCCATTATATTAGATCGAGGCAATTGGTTCCTAAGTGCATTCTGGTTAATCCTCTAGTCATTGTTGGATACCAAGCTCACTAATTCCACAACTTTTCACCCCGAAACTAATGGCTAAACATAGGCCGTCAAGAGGATGATTGTGCACAACCTCCACATATACAACTCGAAGCACCCACACGGATGAGAGCCTCCCTGATGTCCAACACAACTACAATAGGGCTCTCCACATCTCAACTTGTCACAACCCCTTTCAGGTGGGACTAGCTTCCATGATGCATTTTTCACAAATTGGGCTCAAAATAAGCAACCACAACTTTTCCGACAAGATGTTTACACGATGTCCTAGTTCACCTAGAGGATCCCCTGTTTTCCTATAGGAACAGGCTGAAAGCATAATGAGTGATTTGGATAGTGGTATGGAGCTTAGGGGAGGTGAGTGATGGAAGGAATAAGCCAAGGAAGCGATTGGAACTCACGCAGAACTCAAACCAAAGCTCTATGATGGTTGGATTCACTCAAAAAGCATGGCAAGTTGTCCTTGTGAAATGATACCTTGGATTGAGAACTTAGTGGCCTTTGGAGATCATGTGTGGGTATGGTTTGGGCGAGGCTAATGATATGAGGTCTTCCTACAATATTTGAACTCTTGCAACATACACATCATTGTTGGGATTTATCCATAAATCATTTCAAAGCAAGAAGGGTTTACAATAATATAAGGAAACATAATTTGTATCACTTATTTGCCAAATTCATGCATGGAAATGCTTGAAAAATATTATGAAAGCAACATAAAATATAATACAAATCCTTAAGATATTGGAAATGACAACTGCAACCTATCTTTGAAAAATAAAAGATGATGACCTAACTTGTAGAAAAACCCTAAATTTCATAAGAAACTAGAATTCTGTCTTTTTGGGGTTGAATGGGAGTTCTTCCTCAAACCATGGTCTCTGAAGGGAGGAATGAGGTAAGATCCACCTGTTATCAACGTTTTTCGAATATTTTCTTGTCTCTCTAATGATACTTTTAAAGCTAGGCACAAATGGAAGAAAACTAATTGAATTTACCAATACGTGCAATGTGATAACACCAAAATCAATTTAACAAGTAATCTATGAAATAACCTAATCATACAAGTATAGTAAGAGGAACCTCTTCTACTAGGGTTGGGCCCTAACTTAAGATCTTTAGCCCTTTGAGTCAACTCAGTGCTAGATCGAGGGAATGCTCTTTTCATTAACATATCAAGAAATACATAACAGTGTTTGGTCACAATCCTTCAACTCAAAAATTGCTTAGCTATTTTGCATAAAAAAATCTGAATCCTAATGAGGCTCTAGGCCTCTTTATTTATATAACTGAAGTTTCCAACAACTTCCTTAAATCTAAGGAGGTTTGGCTCCCAATCTTAAGATTATCTAGTTCTTAACTGTCACTGGCTTGCTTGCCAATGATCCTCATGACTCGATTGCCTGCAACTCTGAGTTGGTGTGATTTGATTGAGGGATCTTCAAGTGAGTGAGGATTTTATAAGGGAGATCCATCTCGTATAATCTCTCATTCTTGTCTCATTCGAGTTCTTTCACCCTAATTAGCCATAGTTTTCTCCCAAAAAGCTTTAATCAATGCACATTAGACCACTAGACATAACATCTTACTTTTACTCATTTCATTAAGAAAAATATAATTAAAACATGTAAAAAATTATGAGAAGAGTTTATTTTCTTACGATTGGAGGTGTATTAAGGTTCATACATTTAACCCAATGATGAGCCTCATCAACATGCTTAACATATAATAGAGAATTTATTTCAAGGTGGGAGACAGAGTTTGGTTATAGTTGCACACGGAGAGGCTACATGGTCTTTGTAATAAAATCAAGGCTCTATGATGGGGTCCCTTTGAGATATTGAAAATGGTGGGAAATAATATGTATAGAATTAGTTACTCCCATATGTGCATTTACTCACTAGTGAATGTGCATCTATGAGCCTTCCATGGTTGATTAAGAAGAGAAGTAGGTATTATCTTCCATAAAGGATTTATCAAGAGATACTCAAGAAAACTTAATAGAAGATACAATTTTGCACATGGAAAAATTTAAGGATGTGATATTTGTCATAAAGTTATAAAGGGAGGTGAACATTGTATTCAATTCCCATTTTAATATAGATGAATTATTTAATCTTCTCATGGAAAAATATGCCAACTATATGAACAACTCCTTATTGAAAAACATTATTAGGTGAAAATTTATAGTTAAATTATTTCATTAGATGAATATTATGACCAATGTTTCTTACATAAATATAATTCCCATGCTAAAAACATACCATTAATATAAATCCATAGTTTCTCTCCAT
>APFE030043150.1:0-14989 GCA_000404065.3 Pinus taeda | reverse complement strand
AAAAAATATAATTTTGCATAAAAAATATTTTTTTTTAATATGAAAAATTTAGTTCTCTCTGTGTAGATCATTCTCTCTCTCTCTCTCTCTCACACACACACACACACACACACACACGCACACACACATATATATATTCAATTACACTTTTTACACTAAGTTTTGCTACATGAACACACACATATCTCTTACATTTTGTGAAAATTTGCAAGGACATATATTGCATTTAATGGAAAATTGAGAGATTATACGACATTAAAACTTTTTACAAAAGATATCATTAGGAGAACAACATAGTTTTACCCATATTTTGACTTCTTACTCCAAATCAAAATTCATAATTCTTATATGAATTTTGAGGGGTGCAATTCGATAAAAAAGGGAAAAGCTGAAATTTCATCTCCATATTTCGCCCAAAAGTGTAACCCATCTTCATGATTTAACCCTTCAGTAAAATATTTTAGAAACCAAAATGGGGAGGTATGATATATATCATATCATATATATTTTTTCATCCATCTTGGTGCATTTAGGGTGAAAAGATCAAACAAATCAACTTACATGAGTAGTTTTAGTCATGGGGCCTAGTTTGGAGAATTGGGGTCAGAAACCTTTGGGCCAATTTGAGGCCTTAAACAATGTTTCTCAGGGGTAAATTTTTTCCACTTAAGTGTGGCACCCTGTAACACTATTTTATACTCAAATACCATTCCAGATATTCAAGAATCATGCCAATCCAAGTCCAAATGCAACGTTATTCACCTTAGAAGTTAACCTATCATTGTTACCACCATAATTCAAGAGGATTCCACGTCATCCCTTGTTACCTATGAAAAATGGACTAGGCACATTGTTACTATGAATAAGAGATGAGATGGGTCAATTTATAATCATATTGAGGGTTGAATGGGTCAATTTAATCCTTATTTGACTATTTTGTTGGTTATAATTGGGCCACTAGGAGGAAAAGGCATTTGATTATATTCTAGTGCATTTTCTTCCTAACTAGAGTATAGAAGATAAAAGCGGATAGAGAGAGGGTGGAACCTAGAGGGTTTGTATTTTGTGGCATTCCTTGAACTTCCCTTTCAACCAAATCTACAAAATTTCATGCCACCCCTATCTTGTACTTGTGAACCTATTTTGTAAAACTCTATCTTTTTTCTACTCTACCTGAGTATCTGGTGTAAAGCTTCTATAGAAGGTAGGACATATTCCTCTTATTGATATAGCATGGAAGGATCATAAAGTTTCATATTACATTCACCATTATGTAAATGCACATTTATTGGGATAGATTGAGTCAATAGGTGTAATCTCCCACCTTTTCTAATATACAAAAGGGGCTATATCACAGAGCCTTTATTTTCTTACAAGGACCCTATAGCTTCTCCTTCTTCAACTATATCCATACTTTGTCTCCCACTCTAAATCACTTATTTTCTATGTTTTGAGCATGCCTCACCTTTTATTTTTCTTGTGAATTATATAGTGTGTCCTATACTTATATATGGATTTGTGTAAGATTCCTAACATTTGTTTTCTTCCCTTAAGGCTTCCCCTATAAGATCCTCCCCCATTCTTTGATTTATATATGAAATATCCAAAGTTGAAGGTGGAAAATATCCAAAACAAGTTTCAAATCATGGGACTTATGAGTAGAAGTGTGGAATTATCTATTACAAGAGTGCTTTATATATACCAAATTTTCATCCCAAATCTTTGGAGGCTCCTCATTGTAACCCAACAAAAGCTACACTTAATTACTATTGAGTACTTATGTTTGCCCATATATTTTTGGATGGAATTTTGTATACCTTTTCAACCTTGTGTTCATATTCTCCCATAATGTAGTCCAAAATTCATTGAGTAATATTATGTCCTTGTTTGAAATGATGATCCTTTGTTCTACAAAGTGCACCTAGATATATCCAAAGAAAAAATTTGATAGTTTGTTTCCCTTTAATATTATTTTTATGGGGCATGATAATCCACTTCTTGGTGAACCTATTGACTACCATGAACATATAGTCATGTCCCTTCTTGATTGTTGGTAATAATCTACAAAGTCCATGAAAATGCTTTCCCAAATATGAGTGGGTAGATGTAAGGGATTATAAAGACCTTGTTTCTCATTAGAGGCCTTGTTGGTTTAGAAAAGCATACATCCTCCTATGAATGTAGCTACATCTTCTTGCATCCTAGGCTAATATATATACCTTTGTAAGTTCTCCACTATCCATCGTACATGAAAGTGGCTTGCAAACTTGGATGCACGAGCCTCAGTAATTAGCTATAGTCCCTCACCTTTAGGAAGAAATAACTTGTCTAGCCCATATAGTATCCCATTTTGGAGATGGTGTTCGACTACTATGTCACAATAATGCATATGATTTTGGATCTACAATTTCTAAAAAGCCTACTTGAGGTCATCATATTTTGTGTATGCCTCTCTATATGCACTGTGGGTGAAAGGCTTCATGTGCATTAGATTTCCAAAAGTTGTGATATTTGATGTGGGTGGTGGTGAAAGCATGTTTTCCAACTCGTTTGTGTTTCCCTTGTTATAATTCATCACTAAATGAAATTGTTGTAAATAAACTCATCTACTTATAATGACTAATGTGTTGTAACTTGCTCTAGGCCTGACATTACTATGGTGGTTAGTGATCTATGCAACTTACTATCTCCTTTCCCACTATGTAGTGTTTCCACTTTTGCATAGCTTGCACCAGTGCATAGATCTCCTTATGATAGGTACGGTAGTTCAAAACTGCCCCATGAAATACTTTATCATGGTAGCATACATGCCTTCCTCATTGCATCGACATCTCTTTCATAGAATGCTCACTCACATATGTATCCATTTAAAAGTATTGCTATAATTTTAGTAATGCAAGAGACAACACTTGATTGTTTTTCTCCTTAAACTACTTAAAGGACCTCTATTGACCCATCCTCACCAGAAACTCTTGCAACTTGTTGTTATTGCATGGGGTGGTGTTGCTACTATTAAAAATGATTTTATGAATTTCCTCAAGTACTATGGTACCCCAATGAAATGCCTAACCTTAGACACTTTGGTAGGAATTGAACACTTCATGATGGTATCGATCTTGGCATGATTTGTCTTCAACTCTCTTACAACAATCACATATCCTAAACAAACTGAAGACCACTGCAAAAACTCATACTTCTTGATATTGTCCAGTAGTTGGTGCTTATTTATTTTCTCTAACACTTACATCAAATGTGAGATGTGTTCCTCCGAGGGATGACCGTATACTGGTATATCATCCAAATAAACAATAAAAAATGAATGTGGAAAATTGCACAATATTTCATTTATGAAGCTCATGAATGTGGTTGGTGCTTTACATAAACCAAATGGTATAACTAGCTACTCATCTAGTTTTGAAGGTGGTATTCTAGGTATCTACTTCTCTAACCCAAACTTGGTGATAACATGATTTTAAGTCCATCATAGTGAAGTGTTTTTCTTACTACAAATGGTCCATCAAATGATCTTTCCTTGGAAAGGGTACCTATTTTTTCCTATTATTTTGTTTGACACTTTGTAATCAATGCACATTTTCCAAGTCCCATCCTTGTTAGGAACAATGTCGATGGCTGACTTAGATTGTGAAGTACTTGGTTGAATGAAACCTTGGTTTGTAGCCACTATTTAGGGTAAATTTTAAGGATAGAAATGTATCTTAAAGTTTAGAAATCTTGACAAATATTACTAGTCCCTAATATACAAATTGTAAAATCCTTGGCAATATTCTTGTGAAATATTCAATTTAAAATTATTTATATAGTATCTATAAATTTTTGGTAATTTTTAACGTAAAGTATTTGTATACTATAAAATTTAGGGAAATCATTTTTATGATAAATTTAAATTCAGAATTTTTTTTTTGAAAAATCATGCAAAAGTATCCCACTTGGGAATATTATCCCCTAATTGTTTTCCTGTTGTTGTTACTACTTCACCTCATTTTCCTCCATTATATACTTCCTATATAGCCCAATGTTCAGGAATGGATATTCTATCAACAACTCGATCTTGTGCTCCATTTTTGTCTTGGGTGGTAACCCTTTACCAACTATTTCAGTTGTTGTCTCTATTCCTTTGTACAATCCTATTGGGATGAATTTTCTCTCACTGTCTCTTCCATACATTAATTTTATCTTAAAAATAGTAAACATACCTCTTGCTAGGACTTAATAGATTCTTAGGTTGGTTGTCACTTACTAATGAAAGTTTAGACTTTCCCTTGCATGTTGATGATGAAGGATTTTACATCTTTCATGAGGTGGTATTGGTTGGATATTTATATGAATATTACATCCCGCATGTACATACATGGAATTCCAAATACCACTCTACATAAATCAAATGGAACTACATATAGATCTACTTCATTAATAAAATAAAAACTAATAATAAATCTAATTTTGCACTATTTGGTTACCTATTTTCTCATCCTTTTACCCATCACAAAGGATATGAGATTGGATGATGATGAAATTCCAATATGATTTTGCTGACCAAATTTGCTACAATGATATTTTCCTATGACTTTAGTCAATCAGAGCATCAAGTCTTATTTTCTTTAGCTATATCTTATATGGAAGAGTTTGGTCTTCTCATTCTCTTCCTATTACTGAAGACTACCTAGATTGACCTCCTTCTGCATTGATGTGCAAAAAATATTCCCATTGACATCCAATTTGTTTTTCCACTAGATTGCTAAAATCTGAGGCACTCGGGTTTTTATTCTTCTTTCCCTTCTTCCAATTATTTGGGTTACTTTTTGAATGTAGTTTCTATCACTTCTCTTCTATATGACCATCAAAGTTATAGTAGTTGTTTGGATATTTGGACTTGTGTGTTGTGGCTACTATATTTTTGTCCTTCCTCCCTTTCCATTTCTTCTTCCCTTATTTGGAATATTCCTAATGTTTCTTCCAGTACAACCCACTTGATTTTCCTATTTTCTAGCCTATCATTTCTAGGTATTTTTCTTGTACAAATTTCTCATCCACCATTCCAAGGTTGACCAACATCACTTTGTTTAAAATATGGATTTGTAGAACCCATAGATACCTAAATAATATATATAGGTTCTTTGGAGAGATCCTCAACATTATTTCCATCTTCCTAAATTTTTTACTGTACTCCTATACAATATATCCCTATCTTTGCCTAAGGTAATGCCAACAGATCCTTTGTTCTGTTATATACTTGATAGGCTAGAACAAGGACTCTATGCGAGTTTTTGGTGCAACAACTCTAACCATAGGTCACACAAAAACAATAAAATTAAAATAAAACTTACAACAAGTCATGTGCACATAAAACTCAGAAAAATGATTAATTAATAAATAAAATTACAGGAGAAATTAAGGCCTATTGATGGCCTCTTATTCCTCACACTCACTCACACACTTCTACATCTTAATGCCTCACAGGCTCCTCTTAATTTATAAAAATGGATTAGATCCCAAGTAGGTCCTAGATCCCTTAACAAACTCCAACAATATCTCTCTTTATCCCTGAAATCTCTTATCCAAATCCTAAAAAGCATCTAATTCCACTTTTAACTCAACTAATCCTCTATTATAGGATCCCCTAATCCCTAAGATCTCTATAAGATCTTTACAATTCTATCATCACTCATATTATCTCATAATTGAGAATATTTACAATTAAAACCTCACACATACTTTTCACTCAATTTATTAAAAATATACAAATAAATTAAAAACATCACACCCCCTAAGTCAACCAAATAGACAATGATTTTCTGAAGTAGGATGCTCCTCCATCAGACTCCTGATGTAGAAAAGAAAAATTCATAGACTCGTGTCAATGAGGTCTATCATTTTTTTGTAGTAATGTCATAGCTACACGTCTCAATGAATTGCTACCTCCAGGATTCTTAAGTCTTTCTTCCTGATGTTGTTTCTTTAAATCTTTGATTTCAATATCCAATCTAGTTTCTGATTGAAGTTTATTGTTACAATATTGGAATAACAATTCATCATGATTACATTCAGGTTCCACATTTGAACATTTTTCTTCCATATGTGCAATATGTTAATGTTCCAACAACGTTTTTGTTTCTTCAATTTCAACTTTATTATCATTCTCTATGCTTCTGTTGCACCAAATTTGTTGATTTGAAGGCATATTGTCACATTCTAAATTTGGATGATCCAACCATTCTTCTAGAAATTTTAATTATGCTGCAATATTACTCATGTTGTCATGTGAAATTATTTGATGATTATCAACAACTTCAATTATTTGTTCACCTTGATCATCTTTAACATGTCCTATATCCACAAACAAGCTATCAGTTTTTAAAATACAAGACCTTTCGGCCTCATTTGATGCTTCAAGCACTAGGTCTTCTTGTTGTTCTGAATCCTTCATATGTATTAAACAAACACATGGCAGATACAAAGTAGGAAAGATAAACATGAGATTCCATTTTTTATTGACAATGATATACATTTATAGTACATTTGTATGATCGTTGGGTTCCACATCCCAAGGTCTCTTGGACTCTCATGGCTATTCACATTCTACACCAACCCATAGAGGATTAGGTGTCCAACATTCCCCCTTAATCTAAAGGGTTGTGTATGAGTCCGAGAAGAGAGCTGTAATACAAAATGTGAAAAAATGCATGGCAACACTAGGTTGAATGTGCTCTCTGAAATGTTGGTATAAAGGGTGGTGGTTTAAGGATGACCACCAACACTAGAACACTTAGTGCAATTCTCAGAACTCTTTCAAGTCTGGCATGAAGCTCAGGTCTTCTGCTAGAGGAAGTGCTCATGATGTTTTGAAGAGGGAAACCTTCAACCAATAAAAGGTGTTCTCACCCAAAAAAAAAGGGAGAACCTCCACATGAAAAGGGAGGTCTCAACCTGTAATGGTTTAAGGATGACCAACAACTCTAGAATGCTTAGTACAATTCTTGGAACTCTTCCAAAACTGGTAAGAAGTAAAAGTCTTTTGCTAGAGGAAGTGTCCCCAATTCTTTGAGGAGGTATCTCCGACTGAAGGCATGCTCAAGGGCATCTTTTTCTCTGGCTACAACTCTAAATCTGGTACGACAAGTTTTGGCTCAGGCTTGCTTGATGTGGCTTTGAAGCTTGTAGATGACCATCATTTCCCCATTGTTAGATACAAGGCGAGAAGATGAAGAGATCTTAACTACCAAAATTTTCAATATTCGAGAACAAATCCTGTTGTATGAGCGAAATATCTTCTTGGCTATTGAAGCCCATTGCCAAGAAGCGATCCATCCAAGATGAATCATTGTTCTTGCAGGATGCTTGTTTTTTAAGTATCTATTTGAATAATGACTCATTTTATGATAGTGCTTACATGGATGAAGATCAAAACAATGATATTTCATATGGCCAACTCGGTCACATTGTTGGCATCTCACAATCTGATGTTGTTGCTGTGGAAGAGGTGCAAAATCTGGAACAACTGAGGGTGATCTGTCATGAAGTAATCCAACACTCTGAAACTGGATGGGCTTTGAGTAATATGGAATATGAAAGGAAGTGTCCTTTTCATATCCAAGACCTATTCTTTTCTTGTTATGGAAAATCTCTTCCCGAGGTCTGATGATTGGCTTGGAAAGCGTTGGATGAATTTTTGCGTCTGCATGCAATTTTGCTACTTCATTGGGCACTAGATCTGAATCAACTTGCTACTTATGGGAGTCTGTTTCAATGTTCTGAACATAAATAGCTTCAGAATGATGACTTCTCTATTTTAATTCCTTTTGTTGAAGCTGAGATTCAAGCTCCAACAATTCTATCTTCTCTTGTGCATTTTGCAGAAAAATTCTAATGTCAGCCAGAGAGGATGTGTTGATTTTACTGTGTCATTAGTATTAGACTATATCAGAATTTTTAAAAACTCTAATACTTCATAATATTTCCCCATTCTCTCCAGTTCAAGAGTGTCAAGAAAAATGCAGAATAACGACAACAATTTTAAGCTCTTGAATTCTCTAGAAATAAATACGTAGACACTTGCAGTAGGGTCAATTGCAACTATTTGTCAAAATAATAAAGTTGATTGCAGTTTTGGACTATGTCTTTCATGAGAGAAAATTTTCCTTGGTTATCTTTCATATAAAACAGTCTTGTCCCCTTTGAAATAATTCCCTTCCTCCTTAATTTCATGGCTTCATATTTCGAGTATTTGAAGGAAACTGAAATCACTTCAAGTTAGCACATGTTGGAATTTATACCTATGCTTGTCCTTTACTGTATTGCAATGCCGAAAACAACAAGCAAAACACTCATAAATCTGAATTGTTGCTGCAAACAAATAATAGACAATATTGGAGCATATAACACTAATATCACCCCGAAAATTAAAGCAACCTTCTCATTAGAACCTGTTGAGAAAACAAATTTGTTTGTTGCACATAAATTTATGCCCAAACTCCACAACAAGAACAAGTAAATTGAACAAGCAAAAACTTTAAATTGAATTCTAGAAACTTCGTTAATATGTGAACAATGCACTGTCCCAACTTCCCTCAAACAAATGAAGTCCTCGTTCTTTCAGCTTATCTATCGAGTGAACAACTAATGTGGATGCCTACGTAAGGCACAAATAAATCCTCAAGCACCAGCTCCAATGTGCCTTCCACCATTGACCAAAGCTAAGAACAAGTTTTGAATTGAGTCAAAGGTGTATATCAAGCTTTGCCTTCTCTGTCAGATCACCAAAGCATATTGCATGTCTCAATTTATTTGCACAATGGTGTTAGTCGTTTTAGCACAGCGCTAGGAGTAGCTACCTTGTAAAGGGAATAATATGGGTGTCCTTTTCCCTTAACATTTTTTTTCCATCGTTGGATTCGTATTGGATTTGTGGGAAAATTATTTATAGTCCAGTGCTTCGGATTCCTTGGAGTTAATGTCCAAGATTGTCCAAAGTATTACAGTACTGGCAGCCATGATGTATTATTTCTGTACAATATAGCAACCAACACTATCTTCTACATGTATTGCAAGGCTCATCATAATGAGCTTCTTGGAGAAATTAAGGAGGAGTTTGCCCATGATTATATCATTTACCATTTCATGATTAGAAATTCTTTGCGGCCGAACCATGATTACATCTTGACTCGGGATTTGGTTCTCATAATGAATAGATGTGTTTTTCTTGTCCCTTCTACAATAGTCAATGAAAAAGCCCTATGCGTTATTGGGAATGAAGATTTTGTTCATCTTCCAGGACTATTTGAAGAGATAGACGGACTTGAGTCTAATCGATTTTCTTACCAAATAACCAATGCTCCATCAACTTCCAGCAAGAGAACATTCCACTATGATGTTACCATACCTTTTAATGGGATTCTATCCAACACATATACTACCAGGATGCACATTCACTGCAATCAACGAATTTTAACACTTCGATCCCATGAATTAATTAATGCACATAGAAGTCACACCACTTAGGTCGAAATAGGTAGAAAGGAGCAACGATGTTGATTGTAATTGCATTGAACCAAATAAGTTATTACATGTTGATCGAATGAGCCTTTGACATTGTTCCAAACCTTGAATCAATAATTCTAAGAGTTCACGTTCACGAAATCTGCACTAGAATTCAATCCCTTCACCTTCTAAAACTGTGACGGCCAAGTTATCGACCGCTCATCTTCCGAGTCAGTTTATAGATGGTGATATTTGGCAATTCATGCGTGCGTGGAATACTGTGACACTCCTAAATAGTCATAGGAAACATAAGAATGTCGTCATTCAAGCGAGTGAAATGGAATATCCAACTGATGAACAAAATGAAATAATATCTAAGGAATTGTTTAAAAAGCTTCATCGATCCATCCAACAGTTGCAAAGGATTATCATCATCTTTGAAGTGTGATACAAGAAGCCCATACAACATTGGTGTCTTGTTCAATCACGATCATGATCTTGGGCTTCAAAACCAGGGTAAGACTCCTCACGTAGATCGGTATCTACATTGTACGCTCGTCCTTATCTTATTCAACAAAACAGAAACATGCTCCACGGATTGATACACCTCTACACACTGATACTGATATACATATGCCCACCTATGCACCAACTCGCAGTGACAACTACACTCTGGCCGCTCCTTCCAATCACAGTGAGGGGAATAGAAAATTAAATTCAACACAGAGCTTCAACTATTTTAGTTTGATAATATTCCTATGGCTTCAACCTCCATGAGTCCTGCGCCTATGGAGCAGTTGCCTCACATGACCAGAAACATAGCCATTGTGCAATGGTTGCAAGATAGAGTATTGCAAAACATAGCCGCAATTATGGAGTCATTGCAAGACATAGTCATGCCTCTGCAGTAACAGTTGTAAGATAGAGGCACACATGTCGAGTGGTTTGAGCAACAAATAAATCAGTGAGGCTTCTGTGTGTGTGTGATTATGGTCAAGCAACCATTTCAATTTCAATGGAAGAACTTTACAGTCATCATTACAGTCGGTGAGACTTCAATGCATTTCTTTGGATGGACTTGGGATTCACACACAACTGAAGTATGGAGTTAACATTTGAATGAGTAATAGAGAAAGAGCGTACAACTTCTATTAGTTTATAGGAGCATAGAAAATGGTAGTTACATGGCAGAGATCATAGCTGGAATTTAGCTGAGAAAACATTCATGAAATGTAGAACTGACATGCACAGAGAGGTCACAAAACAAGTGGCTCAAAATGAAGCAGGGTAGGAATACACCTACAACTCTGATACCATGTTAAACACACACATGGCAGAGACAAAATAGGAAATATAAACATGATATTTCATTTATTATTGACAATGATATACATTTATATTACATTCGTGTGACCGTCGGGTTCCACATCCCATGGTCTCTTGGACTCTCATGACTGTTCAAATTCTACACCAACCCATAGAGGATTAGGTGTCCAACAATATGATTCAGAATATTCTTTGTAGATTTCTCCTCTATATCTTCATTACTTTCAAAAAGCAATGAGCCATTTTCTGGTTCACATACCAAAACTTCATTTACTCTGAGTAACTCTTCCTTCAGTTGAGCATTGAATTTATGCTCCCACTTCACTTGCAATCTATGCCATTTAACTATTATTTTCATAATCCATCCATGTATTTGTCTCTGTAATACCTATAGCAACACATCAAGTCATACCTTTAATTTACCAATCTCCTTCTCGTCATTATTAATGCGAATTTCTATGGAATCATCATAGCCTTTCTATGGAATATGCATCTTCTGTTGTGAACTTCACCTTGTTCACTGTAGCTTGCAATTTTACCAATTTAACTCCTATGAACTTGGTCAATAGTTCCTTTCACTTGAACCTTACTCGTGAGCACACCTTTCTCCTCTTCAAACAACAACTGAAGTAACTCTTCAACACCCATTACATGCAAAGACTCAAATTTTTGACTTGACCTTTTGACACAGACTCTTAATTTAACCTTAACTTTTACATCGATGGATTTAAACTTGAATTTTACATTGAAAGACTCTCTCACTTATACAAGGATATTTGTTCATTTGAGCACTCAATCAATATTCCCTTTTCTTTTATGAATATGGATATTACCACAACTCATGACCTTCCACAAAAGTTTCATTACATTTTTTTTTTTTGAAGAAGTAAATCCCATGGCACAATTCAGTCACCAAAGGGTGTTCCATCCAATTAATAGTCTCATGGATTTGAGGAAAATTCGTCGGTCGATGAAAAAAGATTTTACTTTTGTTCCCATCTTTTGTTGTTTCATAGTTTGTAACGAAAACCACGAAAAGAACACCTTCAAACACTTGTTGAAGAGATCAATTACATGCAACACCCACAGCTCCCTGCTTTTCAAACTAGTGATCTCCTATGCTCCTCTGCTTCTTTTGTCGAGTCGAAATACTAATTCTACCAACAAAATCTCCTCTTGCTGCCACAACGCTATCATTCAAATTATCCTTCTACTCGTTGTTGTTGATGGCGCGTGTTTTGCAAATGGGCAAATGGAACGATAGCAAATGGAAGATATAGCTACATATTGGGTTTAGTCCACTCTCCTTCACTCATGACATTACTTGATCTGCAAACAATACCTAAATAAGCAATATTATGTCCCTACAACACACAAATACTCAGTCACTATCTTCCAGAACATAAACCCTCCTCCACGATATCAAGAATTGGCACGATATTCGCCAACATTACTGGACATGCTGTAGTCTATTCATCCTTTTATTTGTCAGGTGAACAAATTCTTAGAAGTGGATCTTCTTCCCTGATCTACTACATAAAGAGTGATTTCCTCACATTAATCAGCCAATGTACATCGAAACAAGATTTATTTATAGGCCGACAACGTCAAATGCCTCACATTATTTAGAGCAACATTACCAACCTGCTTTGATACCAAATATGGTGTAGCAGCTCTATCCATAGGTCACACAAAAACAATAAAATTAAACTAAAACTCACACCAAGTCATGTGCATAGAAAAATCAGAAAATGATTAATCAATAAATAAAATTATAGGAGAAATTATGGCCTATTCATGGCCTCTCATTCCTCACACTCGCTCACACACTTCTACATCTTCATGCCTCATGGGCTCCTCTTAATTTATACAAATGGATTAGAACCCAAGTAGGTTGTATATCCCTTAACAAACTCCAATAATATCTCTCTTTGTTATGGAACCATCTCACAAAAGATGGAAAATATAAAGCAATGCCTTAGAAATCAGCCTCTTCGATGGGGTAACTTCCTTTACATTACACAAATGAACAATTATTGGATGATACAAATGACAAGACCTCCTTTCTATATATAGGAGTCTAAGGGGTCATAATATAATCAGAGCCGACATAACAATAATAATGTAAGGGCACAATAATAACAATAGTGGGCTTCTATCAGGCACAATAATAACAATATGGGGACTACATGGGAACAACAATATACTAAGGGGGCTGGAATAATAAAAATAAGGGGTTATACTAGTATTATAGGGACCTAACGTGCCCCACTCCAAAAAGTGTTGTCCTCAATGCTTGAGTAATTATGGATGATTCTGTATAAAATTCTTGTCCTCCCATGTGGAATCTTTAGTGGGTAAGTTCTTCCACTTGATGAGATACTCTGAAATTGATCGATTTTGTAGCTATTGGGTTCTTGTTTCTGTGACTACTCTAGGTTCCAATATGATTTTTCCTTCCTCATCGATTTCTAGCAATATTGTTTGAACTAGGATCTTCTCATTATGTAAGGTTGCCATTTCTTAAGTGCACGTAGTCTTGCCAATGCTTCCTTCTCATAAATAGCTTTGCGTAAATACTTTCCTTTGATTAGACAACTTTCAAAAGCAACAGGTCTTTCTTCTTGTGTTAAAACATCACCAATTCCATTTCTTGATGCATCATATTCCACAATAAAGGTTTTTGTGAAGTTTGGCATAGCTAAAACCGATGCTTGGCACATTGCCTCTTTAAGATGTTCAAAGGCCTTTGTTGCTTCTGTAGTCCATGAAAATGCATCTTTCTTCAATAATGTTGATTTTGGAATGTATTTAGTCTTCATTCTTATTTGATGATATCCTAAATGAAGATCCAACTTGGTGAAGTAAATTAATCTATGCAATTGATCCAATGATTCATCAATGACAGGAATGGGAAATTTATCTTTAATAGTGAGTTTGTTTAGCTCTCTATAATTCAGACACATGTGCCATAATCAATCCTTCTTGTGCATCAATACTACTAGAGCAGAGAAAGAACTTTGACTAGGTTGAATTATACCAGCCTCTACCATTTCTGTAACCATATGTTCAATTTCACTCTTTTGGGAATAAGGATATCTGTAAGACCTAGTGTTTAGAGGAACACTTCCTGCAATGAAATGAATAGAATTATCATGATCAAGAATAGGTGGGAGACCTTTGGGGGTCTCAAATACCTTGGAATGATTATTGAAGACTTTTTGGACATCTGAAGAAATAGATGATTTCAATGTGGGAACCTCTAGCGAACATAATTGTGTAATTAAGCCTCATTTTTCTTTCTCTAGAAGCTTTGTCAGTCTATTAGAGCTAATTAAATTTCCTAGTTTCCCTGTGAAACCCATTAATTGAACTTCCTTTCCTTTTGAAGAAAATTTCATGAAAAGTTTTTGAAAATTAAAAGCTATTGTACCCAAGGATTGTAACCATTGGACTCCTAGTACAACATCAACACCAACCATTGGAATGGAAAGCATTGGGCTATTGAATACATATTCTCCCATGGATAACTTGATATTATGGCACTTTCCATAGAAATTTATGGTTCCTCCACTTGGAACCATCACTTGACACTCTGGTGCTGGATATAGGAAACAATTCGATTCCTTGGCTATCTTACAATGAATAAAATTATGGGTACTGCCCGAATCAATCAACACTATTACCTTTTTCTTCTTGATATGTCCTTCTATCTTGATTGTTTGAAGAGTGTTAATTCTGGCCAATGCATTACATGATATGGTCAGATTCATTTCTTCTTTCTTGATGTGATCTTTCACTTCTTGAACATTTTTCTTTTAGATATGTCCTTCTATCTTGAGAGTTTGAGGAGTGGTAATTCTTGCCAATCCTTTACAAGATATGGTCAGATTCATTTCTTCTTTCTCTGAGGTTGGTTCCTAGTGTATATCCTCTTCTTTTGATGTTTCTTGATCCTTTTCTTCCTCCTCTTCACAATATATGTAAAATAATTTCTTCTCAGCACACTTATGACCTTTAGTGTTTTTGCTATCACAAATGTAATAAAGCCCTTTTTCTCTTTTTTCTTCCAATTGTTGTGATGTAAACCCTGTAGGTTGTGGAAGTCTAGGTGAAAAAATGCTTCCATATTTATAGTTGTGAGTGGTAGGATTCCTTGTTTCCATAA
>APFE030043138.1:348546-399580 GCA_000404065.3 Pinus taeda | reverse complement strand
TTTACATAATAATGTCAGTAGTTAATATGACAATGACAAGAAAGCGCTAAGTTTCAGAGATCTTAGGCTTTAAGGGGAAATAGAACTTTGTAGAGAGAATATATGGACCCTCCTTGAGTAAAGCAGATCTTTACCAAGGCAAACGATATGGAAAATGATGAACTAAGAGATATCAAGCAGATCTTGACCTCTTTAGGGGAAGTTAGTAAATGATTTAGGGGAGAGGGAGAAGGGGAAGTTAGACATGCCTCGCTTGAAGTCCTTCAAAATGGGAACTGCCTTGCCATACTGATTGAATGGATATAACATTTGAAAACACAAAACTGATCATAATCAATGATTCTGCAACCACAAAACTACCTACCCAGCCTACTTACCTAAAAAAAATTCTTCTTTTTGGTTTTGGGTGCACTTAAACTTGCCGACCCAGGTTTTCAACTTTTTCTTTTTCTATCCTCCTATCTAAAAACTACCCTTATTTCTTCCAAGGGCCCAGATTAAGCAGTTGGGCTCCTTTGATTCTCTACCTATCTAAAATCTGCCAAGATTAAGTTGTTTGGACAGATATTCATTCTCTATATTCTAAATAGGAAACTGAAACCTAGGGAGACCAAGATTAAGCTGTTTGGACCTCCCTTTAGCATGAAAAGTCTACAAAAATGGAATAATTCTTCAAAATTGGAATGCAGAAGTTGCACTCTGAGCAGCACACTCTCATGGCCTCTTTCTCTGGTGACTGTCAGCAAATATGGAGCATTGCAGGATGCAAATTATGACATATTTGGCCTATAAAAATATCAATCATGAAATATAAGTAACCTGCTGCAGCAAGAGGCTAACAAGCTGCATCTCAAAAACCAAATGCAAAACCCAGCTCTCACTCTGGCCAAAACTCTGGGCCTAGTCGCAAAAATGATAAGTGCCAACACTGTAACAAAAACCAACCACACCAACTGGCAGAAGGAAGAGGAAGAATGGTATAATAAGTTCCCATTGTTCTACTCAAAGAATAAACAATCTCCAGCAAAGTCAGGTAAGGGAAAAAAAAATGGAAACTCAGTGGAACTCAAAATGAAATAGAGCAGTGGATTCAAGAACAAAAGACTTTCACTCTTCAGTTCGATGGCGCTTCCAAAAATAATCCCGGACAAGCAGGAGCAGGGGGAATAATCACAGATCAAAATGGGAAAGTTATCACCACTTACAAATGGGGATTGGGAAATATGACAAACAACATGGCAGAGGCCTATAGCCTTTTACTAGATACCTGCATCCTGAAAAATCTTCAAGCCAAAAATCTAGTTATCATTGGCGACTCGGCAATTATGATAGCAGCTATGGAATCAAGGGGCGACTTTAAATTTCAGGCCCTCAATAGAATCAAGCACAGGATTGGGGATAACTCAAAACAGTTGGGGATCATTCAATTCAAACACGTCATGAGAAATTATAATACCAAGGCAGACTCTCTAGCCAACAGTGTTGTCACCAGACCCATAGGGAAAGTCCACGAGAACAACAACACATATGATAAATCAATCCCATAAGACACCCCTCCCCTCAGTCAAGCTCGTGATTCAAGGCTCAAACAATCATCTCAATAAAAACTCTGCCTCTCCCTTCAGTCCATGCAGCTGGACGTCCGATTCCCTCTCCACTGACAGTATCCATTCCCACATCCTAAGCATTGTCAAGGAAATCCTCAGGCTAATGGAAAATCTGTACTGGATAATGGACTGGGAAGAGTCTCATGAAAAGATCACTCAGAAGTTAGGCAACAGTGATTTCACAATCCTGAGAGGCTGCTTAAGAAATATTCAAATTGACATCCGGGACAGGAACATCTCAGAGCAGTCCGATCCGCATTCAAAGGCTCTGAAGTTTGAGTGGGCTTATAAACAGCTCGTGGTACATTAGTTCAGCCAGATCAGTGTTGCGGTTGCGCTCTGCTCTCTCGGCAAAGGCTCGAGCTCCCGTCGTCCCTTCTCCAGATCGCCCCCGGTGCTCTTCAGTCGAAGAAGTTTCTCAAAGTCAGCTCTGCGAGGTATAGATTCCGTCTGTCGAGATTGTATTTTCATTCTTTTCTCTAACACTCGTCCTGTTTTTGTGATCCAGCTCCTTTCAACTTCACAGGCCTCTGTTTCGTAGCTCTCTGTTCCTCATTCTCTCTGTTACCATCCTCACGCTCTCTCCTATGTTCTTTATTCCCACTTCAAAAGCTGCTTCCTCCCTCCTTCTATGACTCTGTGCTTCCCGCCCCCTCCTATCTCTGGAGCTTCGCTTATTATCCTCTCTCCCCTGAACTGCTCCTCCGCCATCAACTCTCTGATTCGCCTGCCTTCTTCCTCCAGAATCTTTGTTAACCTTCATTCTCCTCTCTGTAGCAAACTAATCAAGCTCTGCCTCAAGATATCCAAGATTACTCAAGACTTGTCAACAATGTCGGAAAATCCTTTGGACCGTGTCGTCACCAACAACAGTTGCACCCTCTGCAAGGCGCACTGCTTCATGATTGCTCGCTTCACCAAGCATTTCAACGAACTCAAAGAAGAAGTTTAGTCAGAGAACAAATCAAAGAAGAAAAAACTTGAAAAACAGAAGCCGGAAATCAAAGACCTCAAAGAGAAATGCAATCACTTGGAAGAAGCCATCAGTCACATAAGATCTATTAACCAAAGCATGCAAGGAGAGGCCTCAACCAAGAACAGCGACAAAAAAGAGCAGTTGCCTGATGATTCGGTTAATCAGTTCTGGTGAAAATGTCTTATGCATTGTAAACATTGTTTGCTCCTAAGTCAATTCATACGGCAATATAGTTGGTTTGCCTTCCAAGTCTTAAAAACTAAACCTAGTGAATTGGATCAAGGAACTGCGTGCCCATTTTGGATCAATTCCACTTCACTTCCTTTAGTATTTGTAATGAGACTTGTCCCTCTGCTGAAGTTTTTATAATATAACAGTATTCCACTATGTTATGTTATGTTTTATATATATATATGAAATTATAAAATAAATACAAATTAATAAACTAAACATATGAATAAACTAAAACTTAATTAAAATAAATATCAAAACTACAAAGTTAATTAAATTAAATTAATCCTCTCCCTCACACGTTACATTACTCGTGTAATAAAGAAAGTTAATTAAAATAAATTAAAATAATCCTCTCTTACACGTTACATTACTCATGTAATAAAGAAAGTTAATAAAATTAAATTAAAGTTTTGAACTATGATATAAGTATGATGGAGTAGAGTTATTAAAATTTCGTTATGAAACATTGACCATCACGACATGCTATAGGGCCTTTACCAATACATTAAACATTAGCCAACCAAAGTTTCCATACAACGGTCCATATTTTATCGGGCCCAAATTATATCTAGGTTTCTCTCTCCTCCGTTGATTTGACAAATAACTTTGTTAAAAAAATTATTATATACAAACTATCTATATATAATATATATGAAATATATAATTAATAAAATAATGTTCATTTGAAATTATAAATTAGTAATATATATAATTTCATATTAATTTACATAGATATTATATTCTATATTATATATATATATATATATATATATTAACAATTATATATGATTACATGTTGTGATATTTAGAATCTAAGATACAATTTTTAATTTTTAATTAAATTTAATTTTATATTTAAAATGAAAATATATATATAAATTTCAAATTGTATTTTTAAAATGATGATATTTTTAATTTTAATGATGATAAATGGAAATTGTGCAAGTTTAAATTGTAGTATGGGAGAGTATCAAAGAAATTTATCAATGATTTTAAAATTTGAAATTAATTTCAAGTAAATATTTGGAAAGTTAATTATGTATTAAATATAATTTTAATTTATTGTTTTTTTTATAATTAGACAAATTCATTATATTTTATTGAGGTAAAAATCAAATTATTTTATAAGCTACATGAAATAATTTTCCGGGGAGAAGAGTAGTTTATATTTAATTTTACTGTCATTTATTAATTTGTGAACTAATTCATGTTATTTTCTTTTAATGTAGAAAAACTATAAAAAGGCTCATTTTATGAGGGATTTGAACCAAATTCCATTTAAACGATGAAATATATATATCTCATTTAGATAAATTTATTATTATTAATGTAATTTTAGTTTGGAAATTACAAAAACGAAATAGAAAACTAAGTTACTCCAAGTCATACAAAAGAAAATCCAAACACTCATTTGAGGGTTGGACAGGGGACAAATTCAAGGTGGTGCATTGGAAATGAAGACTTATCATTTTTTACGACCATAATGTACTTGTTACAGTGGTGTTGCTCATGGTGACTGTGACAATTTTAATTTAATAATATCATAATTCATTTGTTTCTTCATTCTCTTTTTATGTGTTTTATTTATGTGAGGTTTTATTTATTGGTTCATTGTACAGGTTATTGAAACAACATGATTATGCACTAATATTGCATGCAATAATGATTTAAATACTTGAATACTTTATATTTAAAGACTATTTAAATCATATTGGAGTTTATTTGCTGCAGAATAGAATTGTAATGATACATTCCATTAGTGTTTATTTTCACATTAAAGTTGGATATCATTAAAAAACCTGTCTTTTTAATTTATTCCTTTTTCTTTTTATTTTATTAGTTTTCTTCATTATTTACTATACTGGCATATGTGGATGACTGAGAACACTTAGATTTGATCAGATTCTCAAATCTTTCACACATTAATTTGATTTAATATTTTCTCAAATATTTATTATTAGAAATAATTAATTCAAATTTTCTAATTGTTTGTGCAAGATAAACTTATAGTGATACTTGATGTCTTATTATTTTAAAATCATATTTAAGACAGTTTACTTTAATTTCTTTCTTTTTTATTTTTATTTTAAATACTAACCCTAATGTTGTGTGTGAGTTATGATGTATTAATTTAAAACTTCATATTTAGTCACTAATGACATTTTAATTTGATAAGTTTTCACATGTTATATGTCTACCACTTATATTTCCTAAAAAGATTTATTTCTTTAAAAAACACTCTTTATTAATTAATTTGGCCATATTCATTTGTTTAATCAGAAAATAGATTTAATTTACATTTTTTTAATGACTATCTAATTTATAGTATTACTAGGGAATACCCCATGTGGTGAAAGGGAGGCTAGCCCTTATCACCTAAAGTGGGAGGATCTTGGATCCTCAATGAATGTATTCTCAGATTATTTTCAGTTACCATGACAATCCGAGAACTAACATTCTTCTGACATCATTGCTGGGGTGTGAATTGACAAAGTTTCATTTTCCTAGTAACTAGATTAATCGGTTAAATTTGTGACCTGTTGGTGAACAAGATCACATTTGCATGTGCCTTAAAGGTTTTAAAGTCTATATTTCTTTGTTTTATTCACCTAGCAACTCCTAGATTATATATTTATTATTTTTATTTTCTAATGGATTTCTCTTGGACTTCTTTGCAATCTAAATTACCTTCTAACATACCTAGTTTGTTTCATGTTTTTGGTTATGCTAATATTGATGATTGTGAAGAAGGCAACATCAAAGGAGAATCAACGTTATT
This sequence comes from Pinus taeda, assembly GCA_000404065.3. Classification (NCBI taxonomy): domain Eukaryota; kingdom Viridiplantae; phylum Streptophyta; class Pinopsida; order Pinales; family Pinaceae; genus Pinus; species Pinus taeda. Next base: position 393,984 of record APFE030043138.1, on the reverse strand, counting down.
CAACCACCAAGCAGAAGAGGTGTGTGATGGTGTTTTTGTTAGTTCCGATGTTGAATCATTTCAGGTTCATGTTGATTACTCAAAACCTCCAATATATGATGAATATGATAATGATTATTCACTTATAGGTTTAAATTCACAACAATCATACAACTATGATGTTTTTCATATCAATAACCATGATAAATATGGCTATGTAACTAACAACAGAACATGTTTGTGATAACTGTGCACATAATAAGGTTGTTTTACATGAAAATGCAAATGAATTAATTCTAAACTTTATTTTAACTAATATTCATTTATTTATTTTACCAAATATGAATTAACTCTTTGATAACACCTTCCAAACTAAACTCGATTCTATCAATCATTCTTCTTCTTGTGATGAAGAACATGAATTCCAAAAATATGTAAGTTGCCACATGAAAAATCCTAACATGATTTCATATTGCTCTAATAAGGGTGTAAATTATGAATATATTGCATGTACATTAATGTTAAAAATGTTTTATCATTTAAATAATCATACAAAGTATTATGATTTTGTAGAAGTTTGGATGGAAGAAGTCTTTCAAAGAACATCATTTTATCATTGTGTAGATATCAACTCCACTCTAGGAAGTAAAATAATTGAAACACCTTCCCCTTCCTTACAACTACTTAACAGATTACTATTTTCAAAACATAGAGATAAGAGTTATGGAGTTGATACATTATTGTCTTGGTTACATTGGCTATTCAATTTATTTGAATAGTTTTGTCTTTTAGAATATTATGTATATAAATCATGTACATAAGTAAACTTGTGCTTACTTATGCTTCTTAGGTTTAGCATGAATAAATACGTAATTATTTGTCTTAAATAATACTTATATGATCATAGTTAGAATGTAATATAAATCTATGATCTCAAAGTATGCACCATATTAACAAGTCTTTATTATATATTTAAATACTTTGTTTGTAAATCATGGTTGAGGGGTAATTATCTTTAAAGGGTTCAAATCTCAATTTCTTTAACAATGTCAACTGAACACATATTTCATTAAATTTGGAATCAAATAGTGGATCTATAATTTCAAAATAACCAAAAATGCCTATTATATTGGTTACTTCATATCAAACATTTCTCACTACATATTTCTTCTCATATTGATTACACGTGACTACCATTAGGGATTGCATTAATTCATAGGTGTTAGACCTATTAGCATAATGATTGGTTTTCATAAACATAGTCGAAACTTAGGTGGAACAAGTTAGTCACTATCACAACCATGCATGAGACCTTCCCTTATCACCATACTACCCCAGGGATAGGAACCTATGCATTAGAGAAATTTTGAGGTCTAAAATGGGCCTCCTAAGGAATATTATAAAATAATATTGGTAATTAATAAAATAAGATTATATTACATCATCAAATTTTAGAAAGAAAAAAAAAAACACTACTTTTCAACTCATATTTTCAACTTATCACCCTACAGTTTTACTCAAATTTTGACCTGGAGCACTCATTGGATGTAACACCCTCCTCCCACATCTACCCAAGCAATCGTCCAACCAAGGTAAACATGTGATGAGAAGTTACTATGGTATGATTCGACCTCCTAATTCATGTTAAGGAAGTGGAATCAATGGAAACACACCATACAGACCTTCAACATTGGCAATAGGACTCCTAGGAACCATCCCAACCTTTACAGTATCATCACCCTAGGTCCCACTGAGTTTTTAAGCTATTAAACCTCTGGACTCTCCCATTCTATTGGCATTCCAGCATCCAGAAAGATCTAGACACTCCCATAAGCCTGCATGCCTACATCTAGGGACTATTTCCAACAAACTTGTGCTAGAGTTCGGGGAAGTTAAGGCACTTTTCAAGCCTAGAGTTCTAGCCACTGCCTAGAACTTGTTGTAACTTTCGAAATCCATTAAAAACATGATGAAAATACTAACAAACCAAAAACTAACTTCAATACTAATCCTAATCATCCCCAACTGGGATTGAAATTATGTCAAACACTTGACATCAACGCAATCTATAGGTGTAAACAACAGATCTAAGCATAGGGGTCTCATATTTATCTAAGATTCGTTATGAGGCATTTTTCCCTTATATCATTTGTTGCATTATCATCTATTAGGTCATAGATACATTTTTTTATTCATTTACAAATAGAAACATTAGGAGAGCCATACATCATCATTGTTGGATGACATGCTCATAACCAACAACATAATAATAGAAATACCATGAATACATCAGCCATAGAATCCACATATAAACCAATACAATTAAACATGAAAAAACAAAGGAATGAATTAATGAATGTGGAAACCAACCGAGGATGGGACTACCACATTCCACCCTACCATAGATTGGTTGGGCCAAATGTCTCTTCAGTCAATCACACCTGTGTTGGATCAAAGAAACCCTTTTCATTATCATCAAAATGTCAAAAATAACATGAGAATAACAGTCACAATATCTTAGCTTGACATTGCCTCTTGGCTAAAATAAAAATCTCAATATTAAAGAGGCCTTAATCCTTCTTATTTATACAACTGAAGCTACTAACATCTTCCTTAAAATTAGGGATGTTTCGCTCCCAAACTCGAGATTCACTTGTCTTCAACTATCACTGGCTTGGCTACTAATGAACTTGGTGGGCTTGGTTGCTTGTAACTCTAAGATGATGAGATATGGTGGACGAATATTTGAGTTATTGATGAGTTAAGGAGGGAGACCCAATCTCCTAAAATCCCTCTTGCTTGTTTACTTCGAGTTGTTGCACTTAAATTAACCCACAACTGCTCCAAATCCTGCAATTAATGCACTTTAGGCCACATGACATAACATCTCACCTTTACCCTTCTCACTAAGAAAAATATAATAAAATATGTAATGAAATGTGAGAAAATTTGATTTTAATAAGTTGGAGAGTAGCATTAAGATCCATGTAATTTACCTATTGATGAGCCTCATCATCACCCCCCTATTGAAAGTGTTTCTCATCCTCTGAGCAACTTAATCTATGTCCATATCCTTCATATATCTTGTGGCCTCTCGGACATCTCAGGCCTCTGTTGATGGAGTTTCCTCTTGTGGATAAAATCCTACATGTTTCTCTATTTCCTCCCACTGGTTTCTTTCCTCTTCCTCCTTTCTACCTTCTAGCATACCCAATAGCAAGGGTGGACTGAGTTTCAAACCAATCCAATTGATTTTGTGTCTATGCATTACATTCTTATAAAATGGGGTCCTTTCTAGTGCATCTCTCATCCTCTCAGGGGAATGATACTCTCTAATCCTTAGGCTTTATGGTAGGGTGCTCATCTCCTTTGGCATGCTTACTGACTTTCATTCCCTAGAAATCTCAAGGTGTTCTCAAAATGTGTGATTTATTATTCTTTTGTAGCTAGGTATCTTGGTGCATGTTTGGGATCATTGGAAATGATGTTTTGGGTGCTAATGATAGCCATTGAATTTATTTGTTCTTCTTTGATGTAAAGGGGCTCCCATTCTTCTCTTTCCAACACCCTCTTCACCTCCTTAGCCATGGCCTCCTCATGACTCATCCATGATGCAAGGGCCATTAGTTGTAAGTCCCCAAACTTTGCATTGGGGTCCACACATTCAAGTCTATTAAGGTCATGTTATGCAAGTATAATTCAAATATCTTGGCCTTATCCTCTAGGGTGCTCTTGTCACATAGCTCAATGAACTGCCTATAGTCTTGGAAAGGCATAGTCCCCGGTTGTGCTAGTGTCTTGATCTGAAATTGAAGCCATTGACCTTTGAGGTATAATGCATATGATTTTGGTGGCATCCTGCATTAGAGTGCCTCCATGGATAGTCTTGCCATGGTGGCCAATTGGTTCTCTTCCTATAACTTCCTCCTTAGCCATGTGTTTTCTACCTCCAGTTTAGATCTCATAATTTGTTCCCTATCTCTTATCTTACTCAAATCTCTCCCATCTCTAGCAGTTTCTCTACCATATGGCCCACATCCTCTACCTTCTTTGATTTTGCAATTTGCATCTAGTGATGTGTCCTTCCTCTCTCTTTCTCAAGATCAAAGAGAGGGATGGAAAAATTTTGTGGTATTACTCTGCCCCCCTCAATGAATTTGTAATAAGAGATCAAATTGGCTTGTGGGCTAGGGTCCTGCAGCTCTTGGAACTCTCCATCAAATTTCTTTGGAGAAGCTACCTCCTCCCTCACTTTTGTTGCTGCTTCCTTGCCTTCCCTTTGTCCCCATTGTCCTTCCTGTAGATTTTTCTATGTTTCATGTAGTGTTTACAAATTTTCCTTTAGGATTGTCTTAAGATCCTATAGAAGGATTTTTCCTTTCTTGAATGGGGTCAAAGGTTCCTTTTCTTGCTTTGTTGATGCTGATCTGGTGACAGGCTTCCTAACATAGTTGATGGGATACTTTGGGGAAGCTTATTTTAATGTGCCCTCTTCACTTTTTATTTCCATGGAAACTAGTTTTTCTTGCTCTTCTGGTGACTCCTCAATTATGAGTGGAGTCGTGGTGGGTGTTTGTGGTTTCCCTTGTTTGACCTTGGTGCTCCTCCTTGTTTTGAAATAGAGGGGAGTCTGCCTCTGTCTTTTCCCTTGACTTGACAAGTTTTCTTAAGGAAATCAAGGCAGTAGTTTCCTCCTTCTCAGTGGGTTCAGGGAACCTTGGAGATTCATCCCCTTCCTTGGTATGTTCCTCAAGGCTTGTTTATTCCTTCTATTCTTCCTCCTCACCTTTATCTTATCCTTCTTCTTCTTCTTTTTCTTCTTCCTCTATTTTCTCTGTTTCTGCCTCATCTTCCTCCTCTTGCTCTTCTTCTTCCTCTTCTTCTACCTCCTCTTCATCACTAGAGGTATTGTCCCTATCATATTCAAGGGCTTGTATTTCAATCATAGCCTCTATGTCCATGTCTCTAAATGTGGACCATTGAATAGGGATTCTTAGCTGACTCAAGGAATCCTCTAGTATTAGTTTAATAAGTCCATGGTGTGCCAATTGTTGATGTTTTACCTCTTGGACCTTTAGGCTCATGTTTATTATTGATTACAGAAAGAAGTAGGGTACACTGAGTCTTATGTCAATGGGTATATCCTCTCCAAATCTCAACTCACAGAGGAGTCTAAATTGTAGCCACATATTATATTGAGCCTCCCTTCACAAGAGATATATTTGAGAATGTGATAGCTCACCTCATTCCAAGGATAGGGAAGGCTTTCCCTTCTTATCCCATTTTTGTCCTCAATTGGCTCTTCGTCCCTTAAGAAGAAGTTTTTCTTTGCAAAAGTGTTTGCAGCCTTATCCTCCTTTCTCCATGGCATCCCTTGAGGGTGTGTAGTGATTATGATAATTACCTCAGGAGTAATTGTAATTGATAGTCCTCTTACCACAATAGTAGCACTGGTTCTAGCCTGAGAGTTGAATGCCATGGAAAATTTTTGAGCGACATCATCATCATACCCTCTAAGCAATTCAAAGAATCTCAACCAATTATGCCTTCTAAATATTTCTACCACAAGGGGGATGGAGGTGTATCATGTATGTCTTTGTGGGTTCCCTTCCATTAAATCCTCCTATCATGTCTCTTCTCTAGTTAGGCTGACTTTAGGGAGTTTGGTAGGCTAGCCTTAGTGTTTCTAGGGTGGCTGAGAGTTTATAATATTGGTGGATGGCTGCAATTTCTTTCTATCTCCACACAACTTTTAAACTTTACACAATTCTGTCTAAAACCCCAGGCCCACTATAATCACTTAGAAAACTCAGATTTTTTATTTTCCTAGCTATCAATTCATAACACGGGAGATATGGGTCACCTACCTTTCAATATGATTCTTTGGATGAGGAGAATTGTTGAACAGTTGGAACCTAGGCATCCCCTTGCAAATTTCTATGTGAATTTCCAATACTTCATGCAACTCCCAGTGTTTCTTGTAGTTTTTCATGTAGTTATGTTTCATGTAGGGTGGATAAAATAGGTTTCTTCCTCGATGGATCTCCAAGGTGGTCCCAGTCTTCCCTGATCTCGAAATGAGAAAATGGCACATGAGAGTTTGGATTGTTTGTTATTTATGATCGATTCCTTGGAGCATTTTATTGGCTGGTAGTGTATGGGATTTCCTCTTTGGGGCCATCAGCCCACCGTTAGTTATCATGCAACCTTCCCTTGTAATCATCACCCACTCTCACACAACTTAACTTGACCACCTTTTTAACTCATTCTCATTGATGTGACATTGCAACGTGGGATGTTGACTAGGAGTTCACTTTTTGTTTTTGAGTTGAGGCTGTCCAAGTTAACTAGCCACCTCCAGCTTATAAAATCAAACTTTTTCTTATTCCTCCACTTTTACCATATCATACTTTGGGAATAATTTGGATGAGGTGCCATACTTGTGCCTTCCTTTGGTTGGTTGATGCATGTTGGAGGGTGACTCAGTTGTGCTTCTTTTTGTTCAGGTAAGTGCTTTTCCTTGGTCACTTTTCTATATATTTATTCTTGTTGATGTGTTTTTCTTGTTTATTGTTGTGTGCAGGTGCTTGGTCTCTATTGTTGCTGCTAAACTCTGGATAGGACTCATAATGTCTATAGGGATGATGGAGATCTTGACTTGCATGGATGTTGAAGGAGAATGCATGGAGAAACTATTGTTGTTATAACACAGGCTGCTACAAGGTTTCCTGTAGTTACTACAGGAAATCCTAGAGCTACCTTTTTTCATCATTTTTTTCTTTTTTCACTTGGAGGAGGAATGAGTGGTGATGTAGTGGAAGGATGGAAATGGGAGAGATAGAGTGGTAGGTGAGTGAGGCCAATGATGGCATGACTCTTGTACTCTCTTTTTCTCTCTTTTTTTGTATTTTTTCATTTTTCTGAGTGGTTTTTGATGGACACAAAGGTTGGTATGGTCATGAGTTGGTGTTGGGTGAGAGGTGGTGAGGTGTATGGTCCCATATTTCAACCTAGAACAGGTATGCATCATCATTTTCCAATCAAGACTTCATTCCTGTAGTGTTTCGGGACATCCTGTAGTACTACAAGAAAATCCTATAGTAACTACAGGAAACTTTGTAGAAGTCTAAAACTGCATAAAAACTTGCTTTTTGGTGCTTGGAAGTGAGGATGGATGATGGCGAGTGAATGGATGAATAATGGGGTGATTCTTCCTTATTGTCCCTTAAACCCTGTGTCCTTTGTTTCCTTTAAAAACCTACAAAAATCACATAATTTTATTAGTGGACAAGTTTGAGGTCCCTGCCATGGCATTTTGTTTTTTTTGCTTCTTTTTTTAAACACACACAGGTCACCTCAAAGGAGGTTGTCAACCTGTTTGCCTACCCTAGGCGCCTCAAGGAGGTTTTCACCCAGGGATCTTTTTATTTTCCTTTTTTTTCACTCTTAGGCTGCCTCAAGGAGGTTCTCGACCCAAAATTTGGCCTCATGTGCCTCATAGAGGTTTTCACCTTGGTCTCTTATTGATTTTTTTTCTTCTTCTTCTTTTTTCATTTTTTTCAAAATTAAAAACAGTCTTCAAGAATTTGATGAGCTGGAAGCTAAGACACTTCCAAGCACATTCACTTCCTTACTGATGGTATTGATGAACTCTTCCCTTGACAGAGGTCCTTGATAGGCTTTCAATCGGTATTCATTGACAAGCAATGGGATACCTTCTTCATCAGTGATCCTTATTTGTGCAGCCCCATTGTCATGGCACTTTTCTATCAGATATGGGTCCAACCACCTGGTCATCAAATTTCCTTTGAATTCCTTGAACCTGGAGTCATATAGTAGAGCCCAACCACCTTCTTGAAAAGCTTTTTCTTTGATGTTTTTTTCATGCCAAATATTTCTTTGTACTTGAATAACTTCTGTGTGTATGAGGGCCTGCATCCCGAATTCATGAAACCATTGAGCTGGAGCAGCCTCTCTTGTTGTACCTTTGTAGCATCCAAATCCAATTGTGCTTCCATTCTCAAAATGTTGTACTCAAACTCAATGGAGATAAGAGCCTTCTTCCCATAGACCAAGTCATAAGGGGTGAAGTCAGTGATTGTCTTCCAGTTTGTATTATAGGACCACGTGGCCTCCACTAGTCTGTCAGCCAATATTTTCTGTTGTTGCTCACAACCTTGGTGAGAATGCCTTCCAATGCTCTATTAGTAACCTCTACTTGTCCATTGGCCTAAGGATGATAAGAATTTGACTTCATGTGTTTGATCTTATGCTACCTCAACAAATTCTCAATCAAGTGTGATGTGAATTGAGATCCTTAATCAGTGACTAGTTCTCTAGGGTACCCAAACTCGTAAAATACATTCTCCCTTAAGAACTCAGCTACTTTCTCTTATGTTTCTCCCTTGACAACCTTGGTTTTAGCCCACTTTGTCAAATAATCATTGCATACAATTATGTAGCTTTTCTTCCCTGATGATGGATAAATGGGCCCAATGAAATTCATGCCCCACTTGTCAAATGGCTCAAGAGTCACTTGAGGTTGCAAATGCATTTCATCCCTGGGAGTATGTTTCCCCATTCTTTAGCACTAGTCACATTGATTAGTGTATCCTCTTGCATCTTGGTGGAGAGTGGGCAAGTAGTAGCCAGCTTGCAGTGCCTTGAAGGTTGTCCTCTCGGCTACAAAGTGACCTCCATAAGGCACATCATGACAGGCCAAGAGGATGTCAAATACTTCCTCATCCCTGACACATCTCCTCAAAATTTGAGTTGGGCCTAGCTTGAAGAGATTTCCCCCTATCCAAGTGAATGGGGTGTTCTTTCTTATAATTCTGCCTTTTTCCTTGGAGGAAATATTTAGAGGGAACTGTGCAGGCACTAATTAGTTCACTATGTCAGCAAACCATGGAGAGAGAAATGAAATAGAAAATAATTTCTCATCTGGCAGTTGATCATCAACTATTGCTTCCTCACCTGCAGGCAAAGCAAGTTTAGACAAAAAAAAAAAAAAAATCAACTACATTTTCTCTACCAGGGTTATCAATGATAGTTAGATCAAATTGTTGTAATAAAAGAAACCATATGATAATTTTGGCATTCACATCAGGCTTGTTCATCAAATATTTAATAGCATCATGGTTAGTATGTACAAAGGTCTGGTAACAAGTGATGTAGTGTCTAAATTTATTCAAGGAATGGACAACAGCTAAGAGCTCTTTTTCAGTCATAGTATAGTTCAATTTAGCCTTACACAGATTTTTGCTAATGAAATAAATGGCATAAGGGAAACTTTTCATCTATCTAGCCTAGAGTTGCTCCTATATATTTTTCAGAGGCATCAGCATGGATGTGGAAAGGAAGAGTCCAATTTGTGCCTCAGAGTATGGGTGCAGTAGTCAACTTGTGTGTTAAGGTTTCTAGGGCCTCTTGGTAGCTTTCTAACCAGAAAAATTTAGAGTCCTTGGCCAATTGTCCAAACAAAGGTGAGGCTACTTTGTTGAATTCGTTTATGAATCTTCTATAGTATCCAGCTAAGCCTAAGAAACTTTTGACATCCCTCTACTTCTAAGGAGTAGGGACCCTCTTTATGACAACAATTTTATTTGAGTCCACTTTCGGTTCTTCCTAGGATATTGAGTGATCTAGAATAGTCCATGCATTCATCAAGAAGTCACACTTATTAGGACTAAGGGATTAGTTCATTTTAATGCACTTATTTAATAATTTCCCCAAGTTGGAAAGAGCCTCCAAGAAATCATACCCATAAGGAGTGAAATCATCCATATATATTTCTACAATCATGGACTAGCTCTGTTAATATGCTCAAAACTGCCCTCGAAAAAGTGGCAGGGGCATTACATAATCCAAAAGGAAGGACCCTATAAGAAAAGTTACCCCAAGGACAATTGAAGGTGGTTTTATCTTGGTCCTCTGGGCTGATTTGGATCTGATTGTAACCACTGAATCCATCCAAGAAAGAGAAGAACTTCTTCCCCGTAAGACCATCCAAGACTTGATCAATGAAACATAGAAGGAAGTGGTATTTTTTAGTGTCTTTATTTAACTCTTTGTAATCCACACAGATCCTCCATTTTCCATTCTTATTTGGGACCAGAACTAGAGGATACACCCACTCATTATCTGAGATGGGGTAGATGAACCTTGCATCCAACAACTTCTATAGTTCTTCTTTAACTATATCTTTGAGGGTTGGGTTCATTCTCCTCTAAGGTTGGCGCACTGGCTTGCAACCTTCCTTGATGTAAATGTGGTGAGTATACACTGAAGGGTGCACTCCCTTCATTTCCTTATAACTCAAAGAAAATGCATCCATATTCCCTCTTAGCATTTCACATAACTTCTTTTCCTGATGTGCGGAGAGAGGGGTTGATTTTCAATGTTTTAGATGGACCAAATTATATCATCTTGACATGAGTAGGACTTGATTCAGCTAGGCAAAAATCATTCCAAGGGTTATCTTTGGATTTCTTTACTAACTCATCAAGAGACATGGTGTTGGGGGGCTGATTCTGGAGGATTTGATCAATCATGTCATCTTCATCAGGTTTCACCTATCCTATAGTATCATCTAGGGTATAAATTGGGTAAGATGTGGCATGGTATACTTCATCTTCCTCCTCCTCTTCCAACCATAAGGGTAAGTCATGCTCTAGAGATGGTTGAGCAGGAGGGTACAAGACCAATTGTTTGGAAAAAATCCCATTTTTAATGGTCAAATTCCCAGCAGTGGCTAGCCATGGTCTTCCAAGGATGAGAGGATAACCATTGAACTTGGTCTTAGGTTGGAGAACTAACAAGTCAGCGGGGTATTCCCAGGACCATCATATCCTCAAAAACTCCCTCAGGAGCTACTGTGGATCCATTTGCAAGATGCAGGATTGGTGTGGTCTTCCTTAATGATCCTTAGAGATTCATTTTCAGCATATTCCCCTTAGTCATCACATTGATGGCAGCCCCAAGATCAATCAAGGTATGGAGGGAAATGATACCATCAATGTGCACATCTACCACAGAACTTCCAGGATCAAGATACTTTGGACAAATTTCTCTCCTCAAAATTAACTCAAATAGTTTTCCAATGACACTAATGGTAGGGATGTCTTTATTTCTCCTCCCAGGATGTTTGAAGCATTTCTCCTTGATTAACTTGTTGTATATGGGGACATCCTTGATAGCTTGGAGGAGTGGGATTTTAACACGCAATTTTTTCAATTCACCCATAAGTTCACTCTCTTCTGGGATGTATTGGCTAGGATTGATTAGTCTCTCAGGAAAAGGAGGTGGATTGGCTTGGGGAACACTCTCTTCCTTTTCCTCTCCAAGCTCCTCAAGTGGAGATGGAGGTTGGTTATCTAGAAGCACTCTTCCAAACCTGAGGTTGATTTCTTGAATTTCCACAACATAGGCAGGGTAAGATGTCCCTCCATTATAGACCTATTATGTTTGCTTGTTGTTCAGGTCTAGATTTGGCTGAGTAGGAATCTGAGGTTTCTTATGTGGAGCAGGGTGAAGGAGTTGTGGTTGAGATGGAGGTGGAGGTAGTAAGGCTAGAGATTGGTTGTATGGGGGTCTCCACCCCTGTGATCTTGTATTCCACTGAGGTTGTGGGGGAGAAGATGGTTAAAATGATAGATTGGTAGGTTGGGAATGGTATTGAGGTGAATAATACTAGGGAGAAGGTGTGGACCATGAAGGATGAGAAAAAGGCCACCAAGGGGGAATGGATGCATTCTGGTTGGGGTTGTAATATGAATAGGACACCCCTTCCATGCTCTGCTAGTATGGTTTAGGTCCTTGAGGGCTCTTTTGGTTGATATAGCAGAGTTGTTCAATCACACCTTCATTTCCTTGATACATAACTTTCAATCCAGGCAGAGAAGGGCACTTATCTGTGGGGTGGTTTCCTCACAGAATAAGAATATCTCTATAATATTCAATGGACATTCATTTCTAGGGTTCCTCCTAGTGCATCTAGGGAAAAATACAACTAAGGCTCTTTCTGCTTCCTCTTGCTTCCTCTTGATCTGCATGGTGTCCATTTGCAGAGCAAGGGTATCTAACATTTCACTCTTAGAGTCTTCCAACACGTTCCCAGTTTTACTTTTGATGGATGTGCTGGAGGAGGATGAAATGGCCAAAGCTTGACTAGCCCTACCCTTCTTTTTGGCTACCCTAGAATGATTTTTAACAACTGTCTTGATATCATCATAAGATAACTAGTAGATGTCCCCTCCCGACAATATGTTTATAGTTTCTAGGAGATCTTCCCTGATCCCTCTAAGAAGGACTAACTTGAGTGATTCAGAATCGAGGGTGCATATAGCCCTTTTGTAGCTAAGTTGGAACCTTTCCTCATAATCTTCCAAAGATTCATCATGTCCCAAGGTCATTCTAAAGATTTCCTCTTTGGTGTCTTTGGACCTACAATAATCCTTGTACTTGTTGTTAAAGGCTTGTTGCATTTGAGCCCAGGTAGTGATGTTGTCCCCAGGTAATCCCATGAACCAATGCAAGGTTGCATCCTTGAGGGTGCATGGGAACAATTTCAACTTCTAGTCGTTAGAGGTATAATCATAAGTTTTGAAGATGACAGCAAACTCAAACAAAAAGGTATCGAGGTCCTCTGAGGTTAAGCCATGGAAGCGAGGAAGGGCAGAGGAGCTTATTTTTTTCCATCTTGGCATCTCCATTAGTTTCTCTAATGTGAAAATCACCCTCAGTTCTATTTTCAACTCCATTTCTATTTTCAATCCCATTTCTATATTCAGCCATGGTGTAGGTTGGTGGTATGGTTTCTTCTTCTTCTTCCCCAATAGGCTCTTCAAAGATCTCTGGTTGTTTGCCTAATGGGTCCTCTAGCTCATAGCCACCGAAGAAGAGGGAAGGTTGGTTGTTTGATGGTGTGGGGGTATTTGGTAAAAAATTTCCTAAGTTGTCTCTACCCCTACAAGGCATGAAAGAAATTTGTTTTTTTCTTTTAGGGTTTTTTCAAAACTACTTGCAGAATGGAAGGAAAGAAGAAATTACAACTATTTGTTGAATGGAACTATTTGAAGAATGGAAAGAAAGAAGAAATTGCAACTATATATTGAATGCAAAACAAAAGGAAAGTAGAAATTGCATCTATTTACTAAATGTCAAATAGAAAGAAAAGTATAAATTACATCTACCTAGACACCTCCCTGGCAGTGGCACCAAAAAGTGATGAGCCCCAGTATTGTAGCAAAGATGTTGCAACTCCTAGGGCAACCAACTTTACTTTATCAACCCGGGGTTCGTACAAACTTGGAGGTGACAGTGCTATATGCACAACAGATGTAACAATCTACTCTTGTCACTTCTCCACTGGGGCGATAGACCACTAGGGTTTTTCAAACCAATCTTCTATTGACTAGTAGGAGGTTGAATACTGAGAGTGAATGTAAAGATATCTCTATTGTAGAAAGTAAATGCTTTCCTATTTTAAGGAAATGAAAGTGTTGAATAGAAAGTGATATGAAATGAAATTAAATTACCTAGCTAAGAATTAACACACATTATTTGCAGAAGGGGCCTAATTTAACCTTGCATTCTATCATCTAGCTATCTGGTCTAGGTAGCCATGGAAATTATCCTAACATTGCTATGACTGATGTATGCACGCACTAGCTAAATATTGCATAAAATAGTCTTTTGGTTTTCAATTTAGAAATGTAAATTATATGGTAAACAAGTTGATCTTTTGCAGGGGAGGAAGGTATGGGAAAGTTGGTCCAAAATGACATTGAGGAGTATGGAGGTCAACTTGAAGGGCTACCCTAGGCTCTGACCATCATTTCTACCCAAAACAGTCTAAAACAGGTTGCTACATGGTTTCATGTAGTTGCTACATGATTTCCTGTAATTACTACATGATGTTAGGCCCCTATACTACTAGTGTAACCCCTTATTGTTATTAGTACAACCCCCTTATTATATTGGTGTACCCATGTAGTGCCCATATTGTTGCTATTGTCCCCCATAGAAGCCCACTATTGTTATTATTATGCCCTTAAATTATTATTGTTATGTCAGCTCTGATTATATTATGACCCCTTAGACTCCTATATATAGAAAGGAGGTATTTTCATTTGTATCATCCAAGAATTGTTCATTTATGTAATGTAAAGGAGGTTTCCCCCTCGAAGAGACTGAATTCTAAAGCATTAATCTATCTTTTCTATCTTTTTGTGAGCTAGTTTCATAACATTTGGTATCAGAGCTTTGAATTCTAGGGTTTCGCTACTCCAAACAGGTCATCATGGAATTTGCGCTATAACCTTTTTTTGCGATGTTTTAAATGCTACAAAAAAAACCAATTTGAGAAGAAATCGCGTTGAACTTCGGATCCGAATTTAAGAGCTTTTTGCGCAATATTTGCGAAGATATGATCTAAGGAAGCCAGTCTTTTTGCAGACTCTTGAATTATATTCCAGACAGGTGACCTGGGGAAAATAGTCATAACTTTTGTTTTGAGCATCAGATTGAAATTTCGTAAGAAGTTACAGAAAGAGGACGGACTATAGTTTCCTTTTTATATTTTTCAGATCCTAAGGTCAAAATAGTGACACGTGGAACTTCATACAAGTTCGCTCTTCTAAAAATGTATATAATCAAGTCATCTTGGGAGATTGTGCATAACTCTTTCTCGGAGAATCCAATTTGGATCAAACTAGTGGCAATGGAAAGAGGATGCAGAGGGCTACTTCAGATCGCAATTTCAGAACTTAAAGATCCAAAAGTACAGAGTTATAGTCGTTTCAAGATCGAGCTCCTAAAATCAAGAAAAAGCAAGATGAGGAAGTTTGATGGCAAGGATCCCATACATTGGATACTTTAGATGGAGCAATATTTTGATCTACATGGTGTACCACTATTACAAAAGGTATGTATTGCATCTTCATATTTAGAACGGGATCAATTTTTATGGTATAAATGGCTTTGTTCTCGTAAACAACTTGTTACGTGGTCAATTTTCATGGACTAAGGAAATGATAGCACATTATGAGGATACAAAGAGCAACACCACAACAATTGGAAAGAGTAAAAGGGCTTTGTTACATAGTGGAAAGTATAAAATTATGGCAACAAGGAAGTCTACCCCTCGCCACTATAAGATGGAAGTGTTTTTTCTTCTAGCCTTCCACAACCTACAAGGGTTACACCACAGTAATTGGAAGAAAAAAGAGAAAAATGGCTTTGTTACAATTGTGATAGCAAATGCACTAAAGGTCATAAGTGTGGCGAGAAGAAATTATTTTACATAGAGTATTAAGAGGAGGAAGAAAAGGATCAAGAAACATCAAAAGAAGAGGATATATGCTAGGACCCAACCCAAAGAAAGAAGAAATGAAACAGACCATATCTTGTAAAGCATTGGCAAGAATTACCACTCCTCAAACTCTCAAGATAGAAGGACATATCAAGAAGAAAAAGGTGCAAGAAGTGAAAGATCACCTCGAGAAAGAAGAAATTAATCCAACCATATCTTGTAATTCATTGGTTGGAATTACCACTCCTCAAACTATCAAGATAGAAGAGCATATCAAGAAGAAAAATGTTCAAGAAGTGAAAGATCACATCGAGCATCAAGAAATGAATCCAACCATATCTTGTAAAGGATTGGAAGAAATTACCACTCCTCAAACTCTAAAAATAGAAGGACATATCAAGAAGAAAAAGGTTCAAGTAGTGAAAGATCACATCAAGCATCAACAACAAGTTCTCCAACTTTTAAAGGATAATGCAACTTTGGTGCAAAATCGAATGAAACAACAGGTAGATCAACATCGTAGTGAAAAATGTTTTGATGTAGGTGATTGGGTATTTTTACTGCTACATTTCAAGCAAGCTATTTATGAGAAGGAAATGTTGGCAATATATGCACTTAAGAAATGGCGACCTTACCGAATGGGAAGACACTTCAAGGTAAAATGGATCGTGATAGTCTTAAATACTTTTTAGAACAACTATTATCTTTAGAAGAACAAAAAAAATGTGTCACAAATATGTTGGGTTATGACTTTGACATCATCTATAGAAAATGGAAGCAAAATTTTGTTGCAGATGCACTCTCAAGAAAGGATGAGGATGTGGAAGCATTCTTTTGTGCTATTTCTATCATCCAACCAGATTGGATAAACGAAGCAAGGGATGAATGGAAGAAGGATGAAGATGTATGGCCACTTATTCAAAAGTTGCAAAAGATCCCAATTCAAACAATATTGCCAGAAATCGAAGAGGAAGGAAAAATCATATTGGAACCTAGATCAGTCACAGAAACAAGAACCCGACAGCTATGAAATCGATCAATTTCATAGTACCTCATCAAGTGGAAGAACTTACCAGCTAAAGATTCCACATGGGAGGACAAGAATTTTATACAGAAGCATCAAGAACTACTCAAGCGTTGAGGACAACACTTTTGAAGGAGAGGGGCATGTTAGGCCCTTATACTACTATGTACCCCTTATTGTTATTAGACAACCCCCTATTATATTGATGTACCCATGTAGTGCCCTTATTGTTACTTGTTGCCCATAGAAGCCCACTATTGTTATTATTATGCCCTTACATTATTATTGTTATGTCGGCTCTGATTATATTATGACCCCTTAGACTCCTATATATAGAAAGGAGGTATTTTCATTTATATCATCCAATAATTATTCATTTATGTAATGTGAAGGAGGTTGCCCCCTCGAAGAGGCTGAATTCTAAGGCATTAATCTATCTTTTCTATCTTTTTGTGAGTTGGTTTCATAACACAGGATGTTTTGGTTTACTATAGGAAACTTAGCTTAAATTTGTAGGAAGGTAGGGAAGGTGAAAGGAAATGTTGGGAAGACGTATGATGGTGGAATAAGGTATGGGGGAGGTGCACACTACCCAAGGATCAGCCCAACTCTTTAGGATGGTTGGATTTGCTCAAGGTGGTTGTCCATGGTGGCTGCAAAACAGAAATCTAAATTAGTATTTGGTAGGACTGGGCAAGAGGTGGAGAAGACTTAGATGATGCTGGTGGAATGAGTTCCTCCCTATAGATCAGCAACTCCTACAATGACACATATTATTTTCTTCATCCATGCACAACTTTATGTAAATGTGGAAGACATGAATTGAATTTGAGAAAATGATTTATTGATGGCTAATGACTTAAATCTATGGAATGGAATGCTTTCTAATCTACAACAAAATCAAGAAACCAAAATGACAATTGCAGGTGCTTCTAATAAATCATAAACAATTATCTACTCAACAAGAAATCTTAAGCAATGCAATAACCAAAATATGAAAAAAAAAAAAAAAAAAATGGGGTTGTGAGAGTGGGGCCCCCAAACCATGACCCCATGAGGGAGATGAGGATGAGGCCACTGTCACAATCTTTTCTAAAGTATTTCTTTCACTACTGTAACACTAATCTTCTTCTTCAACTAATGGAAGAAAAACTAACCAATCATTCAAAGACTTGTAAATTAAACAAAGCAAAGATAACTTCAATGGCTAATCTATGATTATAATCTGAGAATACATGTACAAAAAAAGGAACCTCTGCTGCTAGGGTTGGGCCCTAACCCAAGGGCTTCATAGCACTATCACCTCCAAGTTTGTACGAACCTCGATTTGATAAAGTAAAGTTGGTCACCCTAGGAGTTTCAACATCCTTACTGCAATATTGGGGCTCATCATGGAGCACATACACCTATAATTCCTAGATTGAGGTGGAGCAATGTAGATCCTTAGTCCAGGAGTTGTAAAAAATTGGGCAGGGTCTATTGCGGTATTATCCTCGTGGATCATTACCTTGTTATGGGGGCCCACAATATTTAGTAGCAGGAGGATCATTATAAGTCAGATGTCGAGGAGTGAAAATGAGTGTTGACATCAGAGTAGGAGGCTCAGTAGTAGAGTCAACAGTAGCACATTTTCCCAATAAATAGTTGCAGACACAGTTGATTCAGTTTGTTTTTTGGTTGCCTCTCAGTTGTTGATGTTGCAGTAGTAGCAACAACAATGAGAGGTGTTACATGCAGTACATTCCACAGGTGCATGATAGGGGTTATTGATAATCCCTTTCTTGTTGAGAGGGAGTGTTGAAAATGCAGCAATAAAGTCTCAATTTTTTATTTTTTTCCTTAATCAAATTGAGGAAATTTGAAATCCCACATCAGTAGACAACTTGGAAGAGTTAATTGAGGTGACACAGCTCTTGTCACTCAGTTAAGAACACTCAATTCGAGTTAATGAGTTGAAGTTCAGTTTACTTGAGTTGATTCCTAAAAATAGGAGTCTAGCTTAGTTAATTCGAGTTAGGGACATGTAGTTCAGTTGTGTGCAATGGGTTCCTAAATTTGAGGAGCCTAGATTGAGTTAATTTCAGTTGTAGCAATTTAATTCAATTAAATTGAGTTATGGTTAGTTAAACTAGTTCTCACCGTTGGAGGAACTAGTGGAAGGTCAAATTGTGGAATTGGAACTTTAACCCCACTCAGTGATCATCTAGATAATTGATCAATCAACCTAAATTAGCTCATGCTTGCAGATAATTCAAGTTACCCGGTTGAGATGAAGATTCCAAGGCAATGTACTACCAATTATAGCATATTCCAATGTGTAGAGTTGGTGCATGTAGTCATAGGAAGGACCTAGAGGAATTGCGCAGTTCAATAGTGGGAAATTCCTAAATAATAGGGGTTGATTTTCTGGAGGAACAACACAAGGAAATAAGAGCTTGGAGGGCTTAAAAATTGGTTAAGTGTTGCCAGAGTCAGTCAGTCTAGCAGAGGATAGACTATACACTTGTAGGGTGTGCTCAGGTTTGAGCAAGTATATGTATTTGATCTTTGTTATCTGATTAATGCAATACATATAGGAAGGGATTTTGAGTAATTTCTTTCCCTTAGATAAATATGTGTTCCTGTGTGATGTTTCCTTTTTCATGTTTATGATTTGTGTTCTAGATGGTGAATTAACTTCCGTGGATCAATACAGTAGATTCGAGTCTTGTGATTTAGTAAATTTCATGAGCAGTTTCAAATCTATATCTCCCACTCCTTTTGTTGAGGTAACTTCCGATGGGGTATGTTGATATCTCTACAAGGGCTATAGATGCTCACTGGAAGTAGAGCAAGGTTAGTGATATTGGACTAAAGTCCAGTGCGTAACCCTCCCATCCTATAAAAGCACATATTTCTTAAAAAAACAAAGACCTCTAACATGAAGGGTAAACAAGAATTTAAAAAGTCTCTTACCTTAGGATAGTGGATGACTTTGTTTGGGTTATGAACGCTCGCTTGCAGTGGAGCAACATCTGTTTATGGAAGCTCGTGTCATGTGACAAAAAGGGAACGAAATACCTTACAACTAGTCTCCCTAGTTTCAATAAAACCTTACTCTGAAATTAAAGTCATTATTATGAATCTTAATTAGTACTATGCTTTATGTGATTTATTCATCCTCCACTGTAAGCATGCATGTCTTATATATGTGTTGAAATGCTCTTGGGGAGTGAGACATATGTCAGTTTTTTTATTATGTTCCCTAATCATTATATATATATATATATATATATATATATATATATATACATTGAATGATACAAAAAAGGTCTTATGTATATGAAGAGTCACTGATCTTGTTAATCTTTATGTACTGGGGCCTCATGTGACTTTTCTTGTTTCATTCTTGCTATAGATCAACTGAAACTTTAAGATGTAAATATTTGTCCTTCTATAGTTTTACATTTTTTTCTTTTGAGTTGTCTTTCCTCATGAGTTGACTCCAAGCCCAATGTAAAGGCACCTAGTCTATGGTTCTTGATGCCTCGCTAGGAGACATCATCCCCAATTGGAGCCGAATCTTGTTGCCAAATTTGACCCCAATTTGAATCTGGCTTTTTTTGTCGATCTCGCCTTCTATCTCCCTCTCTATATGACTTCCCCTCATATTCGTATGATGAAAATTACGCATTTGAACCCTCATTACGAAATGTTCATCTTTTCCTTACATCAAAATTATCATTATTATATTAAATTAAAATTTTGAAATCATAATCTTAAATAAATATTTGTATAAAACAATTATAATTATAAATTATGTTGAGAAAAAATAATTAATTAAAATACAAAAATAGTAAAAGATAAAGAAATCAAAAATTAAATACAATAATTAAATAAAACATGAAACAATAATTAAATAAATCAAAATAAAAAATAAAACAAGAATTAAATAAATCAAGATAAAACAAGAATTAAATGAATCAAAATAAAGATAAAACAAGAATTAAATAAATCAAAATAAAATTTTTATATGATTAAAATATATAATTACACAAACATAATTAAAATAATAATAATAAATTAAATTAAACAAATAAAAAATGAAGTAATTAAAACAATAAAATATACAATCTAATCTAATACACTAGCATTCTAACTTTATAAGCTTAAAGTCTAATGTATGTTTCATGTTTTGAGACAAAGTATGAACTTGCTTGTTGAATTGAGGCTTTTGTGATCTATATTAAGTTTATGAGAAATTTTTGGACGTAAATCACAAAATATCTCATTTATCAACGCATTTTAAACCAGTTAATATAGTTCATCGTATAAACCTACTTTTTATAAACTTTGTATAAAAATTGAAACCATTTGAAACCTTACATGCATACCATGGGGACTTCCATAAAATTCAAGCCCTACTTTCTTCACACCCAATGTCATTCCAACATTTTAGCGGCCACGATCCCATCGGGCTTAACATGGTCCGCCTTTCTTTTTCCAATTAATCCGATGGCTAGACTTTCATTGATTTCCACCTTTGACTTGGGTTTTTGGTTTTTTATAAAACTTCAATATAATCAATTATAATATATAAATATTATATATAGATAGATAGAGTATATTCATTTATACATTATTATAACTTTTGCTATTGTTATAATATTATGATATTTTGAAAATTTTGTTTAATTTTATATTAAAATAGAAATTCGGAAGTTATAATGAAAATTTAAGTCATATATATTTCAGATTTTAATCCTTGAACTTTGGATTTTTGTTTTTAATAGTTGGGTGAATAAATTGTGCAGCATAAATCTATGTGTGGTATGGAAGGAGCATTAGGAATTTCATCAATTATTTTAATAATTTGAAATTGCTTTTCTGTTTGATGTTGGAAAGTCAATTTCCATATTAAAATTATTTTTAACTTAATATTTTTTATGGTTAGAAAATTTTCACTATATTTTTATTGAGGTAAAAACTAAATTTATTTTATAAAGTTATGTGAAATGATTTTCTAAGGAGAAGGGTGAGTTTATATTTAAATTTTATTTATTATTTATTTTACATTTAAGAACTAATTCACGTATTTTCTTTCTGAACGCATGAAAATTATTAAAAAGGCTCATTATATGAGAGATTTGAGTGAATTTCCATTTAAACAATGAAATATATATCTCATTTAGATCAATTTATTATTATTAATGTAATTTTAGTTTGGAAGTTATGAGAACGAAATGGGAAACTAACTCTTAGCCATACAAAAGAAGATTCAAACGCTCATTTGAGGGGTTGGACATGAGACAGATTGAAGGTGGTGCATTGGAGATGAAGACTTATCATTTTGTACGGTCATAACGTACTTGTTACAGTGGTGGTGCTCATAATCACTTTGAGGATTTTAATTTAATAATATCATAATTCATTTATTTCTTCATTCTCTTTTTATGTGTTTTATTTACAAGAAATTTTATTCACTGGTCCATTGTGCAGGGTAATGATATAACATGATTATTTAGTAATATTGCATGCGATAATGATTTAAATACTTGAATACTTGATATTTAAGGATTATTTAAATCATATTGGAGTTTATTTTTTGCAAAATGGAACTCTAATGATTCATGTTATCTAGGGCTTATTTTCACAATAAATTTAGATATCATTAAAAAACCAGTCCTTTTAATTTATTTCTTTTTCTTTTTATTTTATTATTTTTCTTCGTTATTTACTACACTAGGATATGTGAATGATTGAGAATACTTAGACTTGACTAGATTCTCAAATCTTTCACACATTAATTTGATTTAATATTTTCTCAAATATTTATTATTAGAAATTATTAATTCAAATTTTCTAATCGTTTGTGCGGAATAAACTAATAGTGATACTTGATGTCTTATTATTTTAACATCATATTTCAATTAGATACATTTAAGTCAATTTACTTAAATTTCTTTCGTTTTCCTTTTATTTAAATACTAACCCTAATGTTGTGTGTGAGTTATGACGTATCAATTTAAAACCTCATATTTAGTCATTAATGATATTTTAATTTAATAAGTTTCATGTGTTGTATTCCTACTGCATATCTTTCCCAAAAAACCTTATTTTATTTAGAAAACACTCATTATCATTAATTTAGCCTGGTCATTTTTCTTTAAAGAACATTTATATGTCATTTTTCTAAGTTTTAACCATTTGATTCACTTATAATACTAGAAATATTCACTTTTGGAAAACACACAAAGATAACCCATATAATTATGAAAATGGAGGCCAATGAAAGGTTATACGGTCATGGAGTTGTGACATGTGAGTCTAATGGTGGTGATAAAGGTGAAAGTGGATGATATTTTGAATACATTTTGGAGACTCTACAGCGTCTTGCAGAAGCTCTTTTTCATTGTTATAGCTATAAATTCTCATCGCAAGGAAGATGAGGAGTCATTGCACTTTAGTGTTATATGTAGGAGTGGATGTTGAGAGCATACATGACATCGAGTTTCCCTTGAGGTACAAACATCTAGTGAAAAGATGGGTACACAAGGACCTTCCTCAATTAAACATTATTTTTTGTCTCAATGAGAGGATATATTGCATTGTTCCATCATCACTACATGGTTTGGGGTTATTTTCCATGAATGACATAAAGTTTTTTTTACCATGGATTAACTAAATTGATAGAGAATTTCAGACCCTATTATTATTATAGAGATTGGATGCAGCTGGTCTGATATATGTGAGGTATCCAAAGATACGGATTGGCTACAAATTACATACAACTAAGGTACAATGATAAAAATAAAGGAGCTTCTATGTATATTTGTGGAAGGCCAAAAGCATCGGGGAATATTTCAGGGTTTATAAATAGTACACAAATTGGGACAACAAATAAGCAACCCAATTGCATATTTGTGGGAGGTGAAGGAAATTGTGTATTCGTATGCGCAGTAAAATCAATAACTGCAAGAGAAGAGTTGTTGATCAATTACAACATGAATCGAATATATACATACATTATTATTATGGGAGTGGTACATAACCTCTCATTAACGATTATTATTTTATGTTTATAGGTGGTCCAACATGTCCTCATTTTTATGTCCCTAGTTGTATTTGTAAATTGATATAATTCATTCATCTAAAAAATATTCTTATGAACTTTTTATAATGTATTCATGTAAAAAATCCTTATGAACAGTAATATGACATTGCATCACTTGCAACAACATTGTACCAAGGTGACAAGGGGAAGGAACCAAAATTTATAGAATTCCACATATCATCTTGAGGAAGATAGTGTGTGTTACACAGGATTTACGATTGCGGACAAAAGTATCTCCCCTAGCTTTGATGGCTAGCCTAGAACAACAGAGAGACAAGGAACCCAGTGATTTCCTTAAAGAAACAGTAATATGACATTGCATCATTTGCAACACCATTGTACTAGGGTGACAAGGGGAAGGAACCAAAATTTATAGAATTCCACATATCATCTTGAGGAAGATAATGTGTGTTACATGGGATTTACGATTGCGGACAAAAGTAACTCCC
Organism: Pinus taeda; assembly: GCA_000404065.3. NCBI lineage: Eukaryota > Viridiplantae > Streptophyta > Pinopsida > Pinales > Pinaceae > Pinus > Pinus taeda. Next base: position 370,126 of record APFE030043138.1, on the reverse strand, counting down.
CTAGGTTTGATGGCTAACCTAGAACAATAGAGAGACAAGGAACCTAGTGATTTCCTTAAAGTAAATATATGATGGAATGAAGCCTACCTAGAATCTGTCGCAGGTTTCACTCCTTCTTTAGCTTGAATGCTCCAATTCCAGCTCTAGTTACCAAAATTAGAACCTGTACACTCAGATAACACAATCCAAGAAACTACGAGATCTATGCATTATCATCTAAATACTCTATTCAATAGATCAACAGGGTATTGAAATACATCAAATAACAACATCACATATAGGAAAATAGATAATTATTTGCATTAATATAAATGGAAGGAGTTACAACCATAAATAGGTATTGATCTTGTAGAAGAGTTCCTCCAAGGCTGACTTGACCTTTCCTTATCACAATGTTCACCTCCAATCACCCTAAATGCATGAAATAAAACTTCTCACAACATCAGCATAAGGGTAGAATCACTCTCCAAAAGCCGACCCCTTGCATATGGAAGGTTGTAAATATATAGAGGAGTGGGGTAAGTTGGGAGTTCTTATCCAATTACCAATCTAAGGTTTTAGATCCACCTTTGATGGGAGGATGGGATGAAAGTATAAGGGATGGAAACTCCAAAGTAGGGTAGGGTAGGATCTGAAATTTTTTATTTGAGGTAAATGGTTGTAACAAATTTTGGAAGTTTATGGAAGAGGAAGCTTCTGAAATTCCTCTCTTTTTCCCGGATTTCTAGAACCAACAAATGCAAAGGGAAGCAACCTGTAGGTGCTCAACGCAAACCATAATGGAGCAACCTATAGGTGAACGTTTTCCAATAGGAGGCCAGGGAGTGTTGGTCCTAGAATTAGCTCAGATGATGCAGTTTCAAACAGAAACTTTGGGGAATGAAAGAGACATGGTTAGGGCTTTGTGCAAGATGATGACAAGGCAGAATAGGATATTGATTTATCCCATTAGGAGGCCTATTAATCGAATGTGCAAAAATTTCCTATAACAAATTTCTCGCTAAAGCACAACATCAGAAATGACGACTGATGATTGAAGTTCTTTACCTTATGACAAGTCAGGATCAAGAAAAAATGGCAAGATTCATATGTTACAATACATTCTCATCATGATGTAACAGCCCTGGTAAAAATTCCATGTAAAAATATATAAATACCAAGGATGATGGGACACATATTCCAAGATGAATGCTGGCGGAACATCCTAGTGGGGGTGTTCATTTGGTTGTTTATGGTTAAGGAAATGGCTTCGTATTTGGAAAGGAAAAATGGCATTTTTGGCACAATTATTTATAATGGAAATTAGGAGAAAAAGGAGGTGAAAGGTCACAGGTTGCATGTGAGGAGTAAAATGAAGGAAAATAACGAAAAATGAAGAAAATAGAGACATCATTCATAAAATGGTTTCTAAGGATCAATTGGTAACGTTTTGTCAATTTAGCTTTGGAGCTCTTTCATTACTCTCTCTCTCTCTCTCTCTCATGTTATTAGACACTTAGATTTTTCTTGGAGCACTTTGGCATTGGAGCAAGAAAGGAAAAGAAGCAAGAGGAAGCAAAGATCAAGCAAGGAAAGGTGGGATCAAGCAACTACAGTAGGCTTCATTGCAAGTATCGACTTGCATGTGTATTTTCCTTGCTATATTTGGCATGCATGGGATTGCATGTGTTACTTCTACCATGGCATGGGTTTTTCCAGGTGTGACAGTATTTTCATCTTAGCCTTGCCATTTCCTGATAGGTTTGATGAGATGGGTTCTCGCATTCGATTAATGTGGGATGGTCGAATTGGATTCGAAGTTGAGTGGGGTGGATCTTTGAATTGAAAAACACATGGTGTAGTGGTCCCTGAACTGAACTAAGGATGCACGAAGCCACTGGCCTAGTAACCCCTGAACCTTACTATGGTTTGTGGTAAATCTAAATTGTGTCCCTCAGTGGGCCTAGGAATCCTTGTCGTGAATGGCTAGATATATGGTAAAGCTAAGAGGTAGATTTTCTCTCCATTGAAACTAGTAATTCCTGGATGGAATGCATAGTAAAGCTTGGAGATTACATCTCGGTGTAGGGCCTAGTGATCCCTGGATTGGACTGCAGATGCATGGTAAAGACTAAGAGACTAGGAGGCACACAAATTCCTCACGGTGTAGGTGGAGAACTCCAGTGGAATCCACATTGATTAATGTTTTTGATGTGTTCTATAAGTCCCACATTCATGCTTGGAATATGGCACGAGGGCGATTGGTTGAAGAGAGACTTGGCTCAGCCAATCTATGGTCGGGTGGAACGTGGTTATCCGATCACTGGTTGGTTCATTACATTGATTAATGAGAAATTGATTTCATTGATTTTAATGTGTAAATTTACTGATATATATATATATGGATTTTTATGGAGGATATGTTTATTATATTTATGTCCCTATTATGCTAGTTATATGTACATTTTATGGGAGCAACTATGTATGCCTCTCAGCATGTTTTTACTTGTATTTGAATGGATATAGTATCTATGACCTAATAGATGAATATGGATAAAATGACATGAGGAAACAATGGTTCATATCGATTCTCAGATAAGTATGAGATCCCTACACTTAGTTCTATTGTTTACACCTAGAGGTTACATATTGATGACATGTTTGACAAATTTCTTGTCTTGGCTAGCAGGGGTGTGGTTAAGGTCTTGTTGAACTTATTGCTTTTGCTTCATTATTTCCTTGTATTGACAATGTTGGACCCGCCAACAGGTCAATGGGATCTCCCCGGTAAGAAACCCCAATTAGAAGTGGGTCGTAAGGTAATGCCTTGACCGCAATGTCACACAGAGGAAAGTAAGATAACTCTGTCAATAGCAAGGGTGTGACTGCTGCAGTGAGTCAAGGAAGGTGTATGAGAGGTTCTAACACATAAGGGGGAGATAAGGGTGAAGGTGAGTTTCAGGTTGAAAGGGATCAGTCCCAACTCGGCTAGAAACACACAACACAAAAGGACATACACAACTTCTGGTGGAGCAGTCCACTCGGATGTGATAGTCATAACATACAAATTAAGATAACACGTGCAACACTCATAGATCAGTCCGAACAAGTGCAACAGTTGTTACAGCAAGGTTCATGTGAAAGGTTTTTCCGGTGTCCGGCAGAGCAGTCGACATGGAAGGGATAGCATTAACAACATATACAACACATTTGAAACAAGATTCATATAATTGCATACCAATCAGTTCATACGCAAATCCGTAAGTTAAACAACATATATCATTAAGGCAACTAGAGCAGTCCAACTACAATAACAACATATGCATGAAAATGTGTTAGCTCTTATTATATACAAGTGTAAGTTCCAATCATACAATACATCCATGTAAACCTGCTAGCCCCATGAGTGAAACATTATAGCCACATCCGCCTACTCCTCCAAAGAGATGTACTAGCTCTGTGTAGTGGAGAAGCCAAGGCGCGTTACAATACTGTCCAAGCTTTCTTCAAGATAGTCTTAATAGAAGCTTGGCTGACCAAAAGCCCTTACAATGAGTTACGAGGGACTAATTATAGCAAAGGGTGGGGTAACCCTTAACATTCCCTTTTTTGACCATTTAATTTCCCTCGTGACTCTTCACCTACTCTATGACTGTTACATCCAACTATTGACACTTGACTTACACTTGACATGACTCAACATTACAATGTGCATGTACTCATGTGAGACAACATGGCTTGAGCAAGACATGCAAGACATAACTGACACTTGGTCCATTGTGATGAGACAAACTCTTTGACATGTTTGTGATGGTGAAGGTTGTGAGTTGATGCCAAGCTTGGTTGTCTATTATGGTGTGCATGCACCTCATGGTGACATCTTACTGAAGCGAACTCTTGCCTCTGTTGCAACTGATGCATTGGTTCGGCCCCTTCATCCAACTCATCTACTAACATGCACATGGTCTTATTGGGTGCGGCTGAATCGCCAGAAAACTGATGCAGAGTGTCTGTGTTGATCTTCAAGTGTGTACTCATGGTCATGCACATCAACTTTCCGAAGTACATTTTCAGCTCCAGTTGGACTTGCTTCTTGTCTTCGCCTTGGTGAGTGTGCTAAATGGGTTCGGTTGCATGTGTGCACACAATGACATGCATGCTGCTGACTCCCTTGCATGTGATCAACACCAATTCTCACCATGTTTTCTCTGTGTTAGTTGTTGGGATGGATATTTAACTTTTGGAGGTGCAATTTCATCCATTAGTGCACGTTGCGCATATTGTTGTTCTTGATGTTGTTGCAACTCATTCATTTGCCTGTGTAGCTTCATGTTCTTCCTTGAGTTACTACTTCAGCACATGCAACTCCTTCTTTGTTCCATTCTCTGTCTTTGCGCAACCTTCATGTCACGTCGTTACCTCATAGCCTGAGTCTCCAATGTTGCTTTCATTATCAGTGGATCTTCTTGATCTTGCAACTTTGTCCTCCCTCTATGTTGTCAACAACCTTCCTCTTGCATTTGTTGAGTTCGTTGCATTTGGTATGCTGCCTTTAGCTGTTGTTCATGATGTTGCTCATTGTGATGATGTTATCATCATATCTTGATGTCCTTGTCTATGAACAACTTGATGTCTTCGTGAGTAGGCAAGCTCATAGACACTTGATCGACTGCAACTGCAGGTGTGCTCTGAAGGGTGTCTCCGAATCTGCTCTTTTGGAAACCATTGTACCTACACTACTAAGAGGTAGATGAACACCTACAATACCTAGGTACATGGAAACACTCATGGCAAGAAATTTGTCAGTTGAAAACGAAAATGAACTCGAGAATCGACTTGAAACATACCTGTGTGACTGATCATGAAGGTTGCGCAATTTGGCTCGGAGGTCGGGATATCGATTGCCAAGGTTGCATAAGGCACAGTCTAGGTTGTTAGGAGACTGATTGACTACTGGAACTACGCAATGCACAGTCCAGTCTGGTTGCTGGCTATTGGGATTTCGCAATGCGTAATTCTAGTTGGGAAGGACTATTGGCCCAGGGACAGATTTGGGCAGTTTCTTGGGCCAAGCAGCCACTATCCTCCAGAAATGCACAGGCCAGTGTTGGGCAGGAATGAAAAATCTGGAGGGGAAGGTGAGCCTTCCTTTCCCAGGTTGCACAATGTATCCTTGGTGAGGGCAGAGCTCGAGCCAAGGTTGGCCCGACTCGTCGATAGGCAACTGAAAGAAAATAAGACTGTAAATGCATGGTGACACTAAGTGATAACAGAATTGATTGACATTGCATGCAAAACATGAATGAAAGTTTCAACAAATAGATCAACATGCATGCGGGTGAGGCAGTTCGGCGATTGGGCGAATGTCCGTGCAAAATAGTTTCATGCATGCGACAGAAATGAGATAGCAACAAAAACTGAAACAAAGCTAGGAAAAGTTACTATACATGTAAACAACAACAAGCATTCAAATAAATCAAGCAAACAATACTCATACAAGCAAAAACACAAAAAGTGACAGAAATGCAACACAAGGCATGGAAAACGGACTTACCCCAAAACAGCTGAGTTGAATGTGCCAACTACTCCTAGATGTGATGTGGGATTTCAAAGTTATAGGATTGATGTGAGGAATGAGCTTTGCAATGTTCGGTTGATAAGTTTTGTTAACATCGAGGTTGTGATGCACGTGCCACAAATTTAGGGGAAGTGACACTTGGTGGGAGGTTTTTGAGTTTCTCCTTGCATGTAACCTTCAACTGTTAAGCATAGATCCCTAAGACAAGGGATGCCTTTGCATGTTGCCTGAGGAGAAGTAGCCTATGCATGCAAGTATATTTTACTCCTTCCCAGAGGGAACCGGTCAACTCAGCTGCACATGCAAGAGGTTGTTCGATTGATTGAAGGAAATGTACATTTCTGGCTAGGCGTTAGGCTGACTACCCAGGATATTTGTGAAATTTTTGGGCAGAGTAGCTGACTGCTAGCTAGATTTGCACAAATTTTGAGCTTAGTAGCCTTGCTCGGGAAATTTGCACAAATCCTACTAGGAGTGTTGGCAGGTAGAATTATGCATCCTGGAGCCCAACAGGCTGCCAGAGAGGATTGCACAATTTTTGGAGGGAAGGTTGGTTTCCCTCCAGAAATGCACAATTTTCAAGGGGAAGTTGCTCAGCCTGTAGTTGGACCAAGTTCGGGTGAACAACCTATGAGGGGAATGGATCAAGTTGTGACCAACAAGCTACCTTTATGTAAGAAAGACATTGAAGCTTGTGAACTTGAAAAAGCAAGGAAAGTTGTTGTGAAGGTTGGAAGGGAGGCTCCAAAATGAGTCTAAGGAAAAATTTTGGAGGGTGGTTGTAGCCGCTACAACACCCTATACTTTATCTGATTCTGAGCTATCATTTCATTCTGGGCAGTGGCCTGGGCTCTAGGCCTGAAAAAGTGGCTTAATTCTCGGGGTCCCTGGCACAAGACTGACAAGTTTGGTCCATAGTCACGGGCAGGTAGGTCTATGAGAGTGACTTTAGGTCTCTGGTCACCCTCTTTCCCATAGCATGAGAGCGACCATGGCCTCAGAGGTCCAAAACAATAGTGGGACCCAGGGACAAGTTCTCTGAGTGGATGTCTTTTTCCCTAAAGGTTTTTTTGATGATGTTGGATGATTGTGTGTGATATTCTATCGATTCCACTTCCTTAAGGTTACCTAGGAGGTCGAATATAACCATAGTAGCCTATCATCTCATGTTTACCCCAGTTGACACGGTTACTTGGGTGGATGCGAGAGGAGGGTGTTATAGAGTGGTATTAGAGCATGGTTCAACTCTCGGAATGGATGAGTTGAATTTGTTAGTCATGCATGCACGTTAGTTGCATGTGTGTCTCTTACACTTGCATTTCATGTGCTTTTTGCATTTGCTTGATGATTGATTATGGTCGTAATGTTTCCATGGATAATTTGTTGTTGATTTTGTGGAATGCATTTTTCATGAGTAGTGACTAGTTGCATATGGTTATATTTCTCTTACATGTTGATTTTATGTCACCTACTTACACCCTTGTATGTTAGGTTACATTCTTGAATATTTTGATTACATGTATCAGTCTTGTAGGTTGATTACAAGAATTGATCACTTATGCTCGACTACATGCATTTATGTGTATGTGTAGTTGGTTAGGCATTGCTTATGCATATTGATGGTTGCATGTGGCAATGTGTACAATGGAGTAATGGTTGTTGTCATGCATGAGGTCTTGGTTTGTGAAGTTGATATGGTCATGCATTGATGACTAAAATCTAGCTAGAATGAAGTGTATATGGTTTGGTACTCATGTGTTATATTTCTATATGCAATCATTCTACATGTATTTTGGTTATAGTTATGCATGAATAGTAGGTCAAACATGCCTTGTGAAGTCATGGTATGCAATTTAGGTCATCATGGTGCTATTGGTTGTTATGATGCTAATTCGTTGATTGAGATAGAGCAGGAGATGCAGATCATCATAATGAGGTTGCAACATTAGACTTTGGGGTAAGAGAAGATCGTCGTACAGGTATTGTATGTTTGGCATGAAGGTATTTAAGTTAAGGATTTTTATATGCATTAGGTTTATGCACATGTACTTTGATGTTATGGTTACATTCACGATAGACGTTAGTTAATTAGTGTAGTTATATGCACGTGTCGGATAGTCATGAATGATGGTAACTTATGGTTGTATACATTGATATTGTTTATTTGTGTTAGGTAACATGATGATTACATAATATGTTCTCGATGAGTATGTTAAAGGTTAACTTGTTGTTGTCATATGCTATTAACTTGATGATTAGGGTTATTTCATTGAGATCTTGATGTTGTAATTTGGATTGGTCATATGTGTGATGTTTATGTTCATTGCATTGAAGATATTGATGTTATATGTATTGTGTTAACCTATTTTGACCGATGCAGATGGTTATGGTTATGATATTTAGGTATGAGCTGACATATTGGTGATATGGTGTTGTACTAATCTAGATTGTTTGTACATATGTGATTTTATGCATGAATGACAAATGCTTATGAGATTATGATGTGAACATGCTAGTTAGTTACTATTTTGGATATCATGAGCGTATTTATGTTTGAGTTGATATCTCGTGAAGTTATATCATGCTAACTAGATTGATTGCGTAGACAAGATAGCCTCCCATGAGATACATTAAGGTATGAGTTTGATTACGTCATATACTTGGTGATTGACTGTTTAATTATATTTCCTATTGGGTATTTGAGCGTTTGGTGTCTATTACATCATCTAGTTGATTTATTTAACATGGTATGGCTGCAAGTTGGTTGAATGTTTGATGAATTGCATAATATGAGTATGTGTTCAAATGATCTTGTTTTAAGATGATTGTACTAACATATATAATGTTGAGATAGTTGAAATGTATTTGAATATAGTTGATAGTTGTAGCATTATATCTAATGAATATGAGTTAACTACGGATTATGACATGACTGATAGTCTTGCTAAATGTTGATTTCAAATTGATAGATATGATTGTCCTGATATTTGGAACATGTGGTTGACATGTATGAGAAGTTGGAGGAAACATGCTTAGTATTAGAGTGACAAGGTAATAGTTGACGTGTTTATATAACTAACAGTTGGGTGATGTGACAGAGCATAGTAAGCCTTGATTGCAACAAAGAAAAAAGGTAAAAGGAAGGAATTGGACAAGAATTCATTTGGCTATGTTTGGAAACCCTAATTCCAAACCAATGAGCGCTTAGCATACAAAAGGTCTTCTTAGCCTTGATTTTGTCTGACATTATGTGGATAAATGTTATATTCATGAAGATGTACTTGACAGGTATATTAGTTATTCTTTAGTTATAGGTGGATCTGTCAAAGGATGGGAGTCCCTTGACAAATGGTGTGGATGTGTTCAGTTGCAAACAATGCAATTGGCACAACAAAATGAGGTAATGCATTGTTATGTTTATTTATGCACTAACAGTTGTGTGTTTATGGTTGTATGATGTAGGGAGTTGCATGTAAAGAGAGGTTTCCATGAGATCTCAAAGAAGGCTCAAGTTGAGCTTTCCTTGGGAACCATGAGGATTGAGTCAGGGTGTTTGTTTATATTCTTGTGCTTTTGGTCATTTATGATTTACTGAGCTTGATTTGTGGTTTTGTTTATGTCTAGTGAAATTTCTTGCCACTTTGTTGTGGTGTCGCATTGTTGTCATTGATTTTCATGATCTTCTTCTTGTTTGTTTCTTGACTTGCCTTTTGTGTTTTGAGTCTTGGGAATTGGTTGGGAAAGAGAAAAGTTTATGGAGGTCGGCAGAGTTTTGAGATACCTAAAAGGTAATGTAAGATTCAGATGAATCTCTATGCATGTGTAAGCATAGCGGAAGGTAAGACTATGACAATCGGATGGACTGGTTGGTTCATAGTGGTAAATGGATGGTGGCAGTATAGACATGTGAAAGGTAACTAGAAAAGGTAAACTAAATGGACCTGAGGTGTCAGATGCCTTGGCTATGTTGCGAGCAATTGTTTGCAATGTTGTGCATGTTGTGCACAAATAAGGAAGTTATCTTAACCTAGACCTTATGATAACTAGTAATTATGTTATGATCATGATAATGATAATGTTTATATACGTATGTATGTATGTATGTATGTCATTGGATCACTAGGTCAATATTATTTTATGTCGATGTTTATATGTATGTATGTGTATATATGCATAACATTTTCTGACAATATCATGATTGTTTTATGCTAATGTTTATGTATATATATCTATGTATCTATGTCACTGTCTGAAAGGGTTGTCAGGGATCATTCTTGTGGAGGAATGATTGCTTATCCAAGTGAATGGCATGAAGAGATTCTTGGTTCATGAGAAATCAAGTGGGAAGAGTAGTCACGACAAATATACAAGGTCGGTATCATGTGGATATGAATTGATATTGTATACTTGTATTATTCCTATGTTTATGTTATGACACGTAATGTGGAAGGATACATCAGCAAAGTGAAAGTAGTGTGGTCTGTGACATGTTGGGACAAGCATGGATAAGACATTGGAAGCAAGGTTGCTTGGTAAAGAGTCAGTGTGGTTTTGGATGTGTGGTAAAATTGTTGTGCATATGTCTTATATGTTGTACTTGTGCACCTTTGATGTTGTGTGCATGAGGTGTTGTGTATATTTAGTGTGTGTACATGTTGATTCTGAAATATTATGTACATGGTGTAGTACAGATAGTGTTTTATGAATGTCGCATATGCAGTACTGGGTATAGATGGTGTTATGTACATGTTGGATATGCATTTTGTGTACAAATGATGTTATGTACATGTTGGATATGTAGTTCTATGTACATATGGTGTTCTATGCATGTTTTACATATGGTTCTATGTACATATGGTGTTGTGTGCATGATTGTACAAATGGTGCTATGAGCATGTGGTGAAGTGTACATGTTGTACATGTGGTGTTGTGTGCATGTTGTGCATGTGATGATATGCACATGTGGTGTCATGTACATGTATTGCATGTGGTATTGTGTACACGTTGTATAAGTGGTGCAGTGTACATATGGCATTGTGTACTCGTTGTGCAGGTGGTACCATGTACATGTGATGTTGCGCACAGGTTGTGCAGGTGGTTCTTGGTACGTGTGGTATTGGTGTACATGTGGGATTGGGTGCATGTTGTACATGTTGTTTTGTGGGCAGGCACTACTAGGTATGTGCATTGTGTAGTCATGGTATTGTGACATATGCATTCATTGTGTTTCACTCTAGACACGTATTTGTGTTATGATTGTGTTGTCCGTCGGATGTAGGCATATGTATTGTGTTGTGTTGCACATCGAGTATAGTTGTATGTGTTGTAGGTCAAGTATAGGTATTGCATGCATTACATGGTGTTGTATGTCATGTGTGGTTGTATGTGTGTGCTGCAAACTATGTGTATGTGCACCTAGTGGAGGAGAAGGCATTATGTGTTTGTTGGGTGTGGCAACAGATCCGGTGTGTGTACAAAAATAATAAAGGTAGAAGTAAGGATCAATGAAGGATAACTATTGGTATTATATTTCAGTTTTACTATGCATATGATTTATGATTCTGGTTTATTATGGTTACATGTGATTTATGATTTTGACCTATGATGCTTATGGTTTGAGCTAACCTGATGTGATGTTTTATACATGATGCTAGTTTGACTTGTTACAGGAATTAAACAAGATTGCAAGTGTACCTTATTGACGAACTAATAATGAGGTACGATTTGAATTTATTTCAATTTATTTTGAACCTAATGGAAGTTATGTGCTTGGTACAGGAAGCACAAAAATTCCTGGTTGGGTGGTTAAAATCAACTGTAAGAATCAGTAGCAGTAGTGAAAAGAATTGGAATATGTAGCAGTATGTTGTTAAAGCACTTGAGGAACAGGGCCATTATGGGACACTGGTACCCAATTGTGTCCATTGATTTCCATGAGCATGTAATGACTAGTGTGATGGTTTTGAGGCAGGTATATGCCTCGGTTTTGTATCTTTCAATGCGAGGGAGACTTACCAATGAATGGACTGCTAGGGATGGGGGTGCTAGTGGAACTTGGTAGGTGAGTGATTGCATGGAAGGGTTGATCAGATTTCTCGAGGGACTGTGTAGCAGAGAAGGGAAGGTTGAGGATGGATTTTTTTTTGTCATGAGAATTTCCAAATGGAATCAGATGCACATTAGGAGTGTGCCCTGGAACAATGAGTTGGTAATTGTTCACTAAGAGGATAAGTAGTGTAGGATTATAGCATTGGACACTGGATGCATATTTTACTTTGTAGTCGATTATGGACTTCCTAGGAAGGAGGTGAATCCTAGTATTACTTTGAGGATGGAGGTGTGAGCCTCTGGATTCCCTTGTTGTGGATGTAGGCATCGTATCAATCTTTATTATTGGTTGTGCAAATGTGCATATGTGTATATGTGGTTATTGTAAATATCATAATGATTTGTGTTATAAAGCTCCAGTATGCGGTATGGTTGTTATCTGGTCATGTTGTCATGATGTTTTTCTTTTGAGAAGGTCATTCATTGTAAATACTACAACAATCTATGTTATAAATATCCATGGGCAGTATGTTTTTCTTTCAGTAATATTGTTGGTTATAGTTGTCATTGAACACCGAGGAAAGTGTTCCCCCAAGGGGGAGGATTCTATAACAACCCCGATAAAAATTCCATGTAAAAATATATAAATACCACGGACAATGGGACACATATTCCAAGATGAATGTTGGGTGGAACATCCTAGTGGGGGTGTTCACTTGGTTGTTTATGGATAAGGAAATTGGCAAAGACAATGGCTAAGGCTTTAGAAAGGAAAAATGGAATTTTGGCACAATTATTTATTAAAATAATGGAAATTAAGAGAAAAAGGAGGTGAAAGGGCACAGGTTACATGTGAGGAGGAAAATGAAGGAAAATAATGGAAAATGAAGAAAATAGAGGCCTCATTCTAAAAGGCTTCTAAGGATCAGTTGGTAGCCTTTTTTTAGTTTAAATTTGGAGCCATTTCATTATTCTCTCTCTCTCTTGTACTCTTGGACACTTAGAGTTTTCTTGGAGCACTTTGGCATTGGAGCAAAAAGGCAAAGAAGGCAAGAGGAAGCAAAGATCAAGCAAGGAAAGGTGGGATCAAGTAGCTACAGCAAGCTTTATTACAGGTATCAACTTGCATGTGTATTTTCCTTTGCCAGATTTGGCATTCATGGGATTGCATGTGTTTCTTTTCTACCATGGCATGGGTTTTACTAGGTGTGACAGTATTCTCAGCCTAGTCTTCCCATTTCTGGATAGCTTTGATGAGATGGGTTCTCTCATTCAGTTTATGTGGGACGGCCCCGGATTGGATTTGAATTTGAGTGGGGTGGATCTTCGAATTGACAAAAACATGGTGTGGTGATCCCTGAACCAGACTATGGGTTGTGATAAAGCTAGATTTTGTGCCTCGATGGGCCTAGGAATCCTTGTTAATGAATGGTAGGATATATGGTAAAGACAAGAGGTGGATTTTTCCTCCGTTGGGCTTAGTTATTCTGGGATGGAATGCATGGTAAAGCCTAGAGAGTATGTCTCGGTGTAGGGCCTAGTGATCTCTGGATTAGATTGCGGATGCCCGGTAAAGCCTAAGAGACTAGGAGGCACTCAAATTCCTCATGGTGTAGGCGGAGAACTTCAGTGTCATCCACATTGATTGATGTTTTTGATGTGTTTTATGAGTCCCACATTCATGCTTGGAATATGGAACAGGGGTGATTGGCTGAAGAGAGACTTGGCTTAGCTAATATATGGTTGGGTGGAACGTGGTAGTCCCATCACTGGTTGGTTCATTGCATTGATTAATGAGAAATTCATTCCATTGGTTTTCATCTGTAAATGTATTGATATATATAAGGATTTTGATGGTTGATATGTTTATTGTATTTCTGTTCCTATTATTCTAGTTATATGTACATTTTATGACAACAACTATGTATGGCTCTCAGCATGTTTTTACTTGTATTTGAATGATTATGGTATTTATGACCTAATAGATGAATATGCAGCATATGAAATGAGGAAACAATGGTTCATAGTAATTATCAAATAAGTATGAGATCCCTACACTTAGTTTTGTAGATTACACATGTAGGTTACATATTGATGACATGTTTGACGAAATGCATGTCATGTCTAGTAGGGGTCTGGTTAAGGTCTTGTTGAACTTATTTCTTTTGCTTCATTGTTTCCCTGTACTTTATCTAATTCTAAGCTATCATTCCAGTCTGGGAAGTGGCCTGGGCTCTAGGCCTCAAAAAGTGGCATAATTCTCGGGGTCGTTTTCATAAAACTGATAAGTTTGGTCCACAGTCACTAGCAAGCAGGCCTATGAGCAACTTTAAGTCTCTAGTCACCCTCTTTCCCATAGCATAAGAGTGAATATGGCCTCATAGGTCTAGAACAATAGTGGGACCTAGGGATAGGTTGTCTGAGTGGTTGGCTTGTCCCCTGAGGGTTATGTTGATGATGTTAGATGAATGTGTGTGATGTTCCATCGATTCCACTTCTTTAAGGTTACCTAGGAGGTCGAATTTGATCATAGTAGCCTCTCGTCTCATGTTTACCCCAATTGGCACGGTTACTTGGGTGGATGTGGAAGGAGTGTGTTACACATGGCATCTTTGTTGCTGAGGGAGGCATACCCATACTCAGCACATAAGCTAACATAACATGTACAATGATAAAAATAAGTGTCCATAGATGACAACTAGTGCACCCATGATAGGATGACTATCTGTATAATCATGGGCATCATACATTGTAATCTTTGTATAATCCTAAAAATGTAGCCCGAATGGCTGAAACTAGATCTGGGGTCTTCTATCTCCTTCACATGACCAACCAATGAATGAGTCTAACCATGTGAATCAATGATCTGGGGTCAAACATGGTAGACATCATCTAATTACCAGCCGATGATGTAAGTTGTTAACAGACATGAGAGAAACCACCAATCATGTTAATGGCTCTCAAAGTTTTATAGTACAATTTGTATGGTGTGAATAAATGAGTTGATGTCAAACACCACACAGAGTCTTTCAGTCAAAGGCCATTGATGTAAACATGTCACTGAGCGTAAGGAAAATTTGCATTGATGTATGCAAGCACCAAGTTACCAAAGGGTGTTTCTAAGTCAAATTCTTGGATAATGAATTGATGTCAATAGGAAGTGACCCGTTGCAGGAGGGCCTTGATGTATCACCCATCAATGACATGAAATGGGTATCATGATTGAGACAAACTGATGTTGATACATAACTAGATCAGTAAAGGAAAACATGGAATGAAGGCTTAAGAGTATTGTAACAGATATCAACTGAATGGATTCCCTTGAACACATCCATGACACTAAATGGAGTTGGAAGCTTTGACCCAAAACTGAAATGGAGGATTTGAAAACAGTGTGATAACCAAAAGATAGGCAGATTACCCAACCCAATAGCCACAGAGATGAAGTGGAAGAGTGTTTTGTTCAAGAGTAACTCACTGCCATTAGAAATGGAATACCCTATTTTCCCTATTTCCCCAACCATACTGGTCAGTACCTCTTTATTTTTTAACACTATTGAGAAGGATAACATATGATTGATCTATAAGTTCACCCTTCGAATGAATCCCTCCGTGTATATTTAATGAACCCTTAGAAGGATCAGTTCAATCTTGTCATGTTCAACAATTCCATCATTGTTTGATGTTTTAACGACTCCAATGAAGGTAAAACTTGACATATTTTTCATGTTTAGAGAGTTTGAAAAGGAGGCGAAAAAGAAAACTCGAGATGTCCCTTTTCATAGATAGTCTCTCAAGTCTGAGAATGTAGAAAAAAATACTCAAGAGAACCTCATAGCCATATTCAACTAAGGTATTCCTTTTTCATAAATAGTCAATATCAGTCTCGAAAAGGGTTAAACTTATACTTAATAGACATCTTTTCATTTACTTTTACGAGTTCAAAATACAAGTGCTCGATAATATTTTCATATTTTGGGAGTCTAAAAAGAGTTGAAAGATGATTTCTCCTAGAGGAAGGAGTGGTATAAAGGTTAGTAACTAGTTTCGGTTATAATGGAACTTCTCAAAACATATAAATGTTAAGAGGTTGGCTAATAAGACCACTCATCACATTTGTTCCTTAGGAAAGGTTAAAACAACCAGGTGAAAGTGTGCATATGGCTGACCAAGTAGATGGCGACAATGGAATGAGAAAACCAAGGCTCATCCAGACATAATATGCTAATAAAAATGGAAATCATCAGAGGATAAAATGGGAATGGTTTCATTTTTACACAATCTTGAAACATGGGAAACTATGCTTGAGAATACTTGAATATGGTTTAATTTTTTCACAAGATTGAAACATGGGAAACTATGCTTGAAAGTGGTTTAATTTTTACACAAGCTTGAAACAGATAAAAACTAGGCTTGAAATAAGTTTGCATGCCCCCAATATAACGACTCAATTTGAGGCACATTCCCCCAAGTTTCATTTCATGCACCTAAGTAGACTACTAGTTAACAACAAGTGGATGGAATGAAGGTTCATTTAGGAGATCAATTGAAAGACTTGACTAGGAATTTACGAGATCTAATGAAAGACTCTACTTGAAAGGGGATTTGTTTCATTTTTTAACGAGCTTGACACAGGAAAATAACTCTATTTCATTTTTTAATTTTTTTAATGAGGTTGAAATAGTAAAAGAACTATCCTCATAAGATTTTGTTTCATTTTTTAATGAACTTGACACAAGAAAAGAAACTCTGCTCTGACACCTTGTTCATGACTTGCAGAAGGCCATGGATTCCAAGAAGTTCTCATCATATGGGAGAAACATTCTCTAGAATGGATACATATCAAGGGATACAATGGAAATATCATGCCCAAATGCCCCCATTAAATGATTCACCATATCACCTACTGGATCTCGGTCAAAAGAAGTTGAGAAGACAATGAAAGGCTCATCTTCAGCAATAGGTACGTGAATGGGATAGGTTTCCACATAATTAATCTTTGGAGGTGGAGATGCCACTTGTATATAAGGACCATTTAGGGAAGTTGGTTGGTTGGGAGTCAAATTAGGACCAACAAATGAAAGTTGGTCAATAGTCACAATTCTTCCTTCATGTGGGAAACACATCGTACAAAAGAGTGAAGAGACAAGAGCTCCCATGATATAAACATAGTCACACCCATGGATTAAATTAAAATCCAAAGGGCCTTGTACTACCATCACATCGATATAGACATTATTTCCTCCCAAAGTAAGAAGCAAGTTAGGAAGGATCCCTAACGGTTGACTGGTTCGTTTGTTAAAAGCCAAAAAATAATGTGTAATGGGCACAAGTTGCGGAAAACCTAAGGCTTGCCAAGTAGTTGATGATAGAATACTAATAGATTCACCTTCATATATTATTTTTCTAGGTATGACCACATTATAAGCTTGTACTATGATCTGGAAGGGCACATAAGGAGGAAGACGATATCCTTCCAGCCGACTCCAATCAAAGGAAGTGACCATGATACTTCGAGGGGGTACCATAGGAATTGGACAACTGCCCTCTTGTGTTATTAGAATGGGGTCACTACTCTCCAGTTGTATGGCAATGGGAGGATTTCCCCCCTCTGTCATGGGAGTAGGAGAACTATCCCTTATTTCAATGGAACCTGAAGAAATGAGAGGAACCTGAGTAGGATGAACTTCACTCTCTACAGAAAAGGTACGACCAACTAAAGGTCAACCATTTTCTCAGCTAATAGTTCGTAGGGAACGAACTCATGGGATTCACATTTAAAGAGAGAGTAATTGATTGAATTCAGATTTTGATCAATCACTTCATCAACTAGTGGAGGATTGGAAGAAAGGTTTCGATATCCAACTGGAAGACGAGGCTGAGAAGCTGTAAGGTTTTCCAACACTTGTGAGGCTTCATCCATATAAGGAAAAAGGTGAATAGTATGATTAAATTCACATAAATTATAGGGAAATTTGACTTTACCCTTTTTCCCATGGACCTTATTATCGCTAGTTGAGGGTTATTCACCAACATCATCTTCAGAAGCTGATGAAAAAGGTTGATGTGAGCTTGTAGACCATACTTATAAGACCTTGGGAATACTAGGACAATCTCTAAGAAGGTGATCACCCTTAAAAAACATGGAATGGAATTTAACTTTGTGGGACTGATTGGAAGGTTTCTCAACATCAGTCACATCGGCAAAAATGGATGCTTGTTTGTCCCCCCACTTATTTTTCTTCTTCATAATCTTAATTTGTTCTTATTCTTATCCACTTGGTTACTAGCATGCAGGATATCACCAAATGAAGAGGAAGAAGAATGAACAGGCGAAGAAGGAAAAGGGTCAACTTTAGGATAAACTTGATGTTGATATTGTTCAGGTGGAGGAGAACCTAGTTGAGAAGAAGTTTGGGCATTCGAAACCATAGGGGTCGAAAATATCCAAACTGGAAAACAAATGGAAAATCTGGGAAGGGACAATGTTGCCATATAAGGAGCACCAATATTTCCAAATGAAGGAAAAGGACTAGGATTCCTGTCAGAGGGATTCCCTTGATTGTTAGACTCTAGAACTATTTCCATTAGTCTCAACCTAAGATCCACTAAGGAGTTGTTCCATGGGGAGGAAGTTGTTATGTGGTTAATTAATTTATTTTAGAAATTAAATACACAAACAAAAAAAAGAGGTAACTAGGCAAAAGGTTTACCAAGCGCCCGTGAAGTGCAATATACACCTTAGCGAACCAAGGACTTAAAGTAAGTATAGGAAATATCCCTGAATGTTGTGTTTAGTGTAACATGATATACAAGGTAGTCGAATCGGTTACCTATGGATGGATAGAAACCTATAGGAGACTCCCAAAATATACTCGATAGTACTTGGGAGTGCAGTCTGTAGTAGTGTCATATAGTGTGTAATCGTTCGATGAGATCGTTCCCATATAATTTACGTGCGTGGAGTGTTGTCCAATAAACCCAAAGTTACATGGAGAATGATCCTATACACTCACAAAAGTGGAATGGGATTTCACCCTCGGGATGCAACGCTGGAAAACAATGACGGTCCTACGTTTAACAACATCGAAACTCGTCTCTAGCCTAGAACTCTAAATGTTTGTGTTAATGTTACAAATTATCATTAGGTTAATTAAGGTGAATTTTAGAGTTTATCTTGAATTAGATTTTGATTTCAAGGCTCAAAATTCGATGTCACCTGAGCACACAAATGATGCAACTATTATGAGAAAAATAACTCTTTCGCAGTTTATCCTCGGTAGTCTGAGGTGGAGAATGCACATTGCACAATCTTAGTGGCCAAGAGATGGGCTTGAACCCTGGAACTACGTAATGCATAGTTGGGTAAGCTAGGTACTGTGCATTGCACAGTCTTAGAGGCCAAGCATCAACCTTGATCCTTGGACTTGTGAAATGCCTAGTTAGACAAGGCAACTACTGGCCAAGGGAAGGGAAGATCTGCTCAGAAAGATTGTAGGAAACTGGAAGATCTGAGTGATGGTGGAAGTTAAAGTGAAAATCTAAATATAGATGGATTAGTGAAAATCAAGTGCAGAAGATGAACATGCCAAAGGGTATATAAACATGCATGGAGAATCGGCGAAACGACGATCACTAATGGAAAAAATAAGAAATATGATGCGACACTTGTAGAAGGTGAATGAAATACTGAACCAACACTTTTATAAGATAATATAAGTTAAAAATCCAGCAACCATGAAAACATACAAGCAAAATAACACTCATATAAGAAAAACGACAAAAGATGACAAAAAAAGTGACAAAAGTGTAGAAATTTTGAATAATATGACATTTATTCACAGAGATTATCCCGATTATACACTAATTGTGGAATACATGCATAATACATAACCTCCTCTACGTTGATCATCAATTTACAGAATTAAAACATCAATCGCATGCGCACAGTGAAGCATCAATCACACATATCAACACAGTATGTACCCGGGGAAAGCATACAACTAAAAACCCCCAACTATCTGCATATTATATTGATTGAGAACATGTAACAATACATAGTACAATACTCCTCACAAGTACTCAGTACTATCTCCACCTGTTACACACAAACTAGCTCAGACCTGAATCAATCACAGGCTCAAATCTCCTCCGCTGCTTGCCTGCCTCCACTGCACAATCCTGCATGAGAATACTAATGAATTAATGATCCAAATTCGTATTTCCCTTGGATATACCATGCAATCCTCATTGGCAATACTCAATCCATTGATTGTGAAAATCACATGCACAACTATAGTCACAACTAACAACTGTCTTGCCCTTTCACTCACTTCTAAAACTTGTCTCCACTGAACTGTCCATGCTCTGAGTTAACTGATGTATTTTTTAGTTGATTTATGAGTTACTAATTAGTGAATTAATTAATAACTAATTCACACCACTCATCACTTAGTCTATTGATCAGTTAGACTAAATACAACTAGTTCAACTAAGTCAAACTGAACACAACTCCATCAACTCCACAGAACTCAATCACTGAAGTCCTAACTGAAGTCTTTCATGCAATAGCTCAAGTAACCCATAAGAAAAGTGTATTTCCTTCTGGCAGTTGCATGTGCCACATCCGTAGCTCGAACTGAAATGCTCCAAGAGAATAAGATAATGTTTATAGTCCAAATATTATTAAGAGCTAATAATATTCGACTGTTCTATATTTAGACTGGCAATCTAAAAATAGACTCCGCCCATATGTCTAAAAATAGACATAGCCTAAAAATAGACTTTGCGCCAAAAATAGCCTGCGGGACCACTTAGTGAAGGCGACTTCTTTTCACTAAGCTCCATCATCTTGTTGCATTTTCAACACTCCCTTTGAAAAAAATATGGATTATTTGCAACCCCTATCCTGTAACTCTGGAATGTTTTGCATGCAACACATCTACCCGGTCCACTTGCTCCAACAACACTTGGAACAAAAACACTCCTAACTGACCACTCTGTTGGGCTAGGAACATACTCTGATGCTGAATCTCTACCTGTTGCTGACAAGTGCTCCCTCTCTCACATCTACACTACTGCAACATCTCCATGCATCTCGCACCATTGCACACCTCTCTGTGCCACCTAGCACTATGCAAAACACTTGTGCCTCTCGCATTGTTGCAGCCTGCTAGCTATGCGATGTCCTGGGATTCCCTGCACTGTTGCTCTCTCTGCCGCTCCATCTGCATCTGTATCTACCCAATTAGTCAGTTCCTGCTACTCCATATCGGGGCTCCTGTAGCAAGGTCTCATCCAAGAGGTTGGGTACCTCAAGGATCATGCCCCTCCTCCTTGGGACGATCACTCTATATCGCCCCACCTCCTACTTAGAGGTATGGATGCATGTGATCCCTCAGCCCACCTAGCTCAAAGTTTCCCCCTACTGGAGGTCTCTACATGAGTAGATGTCTCTACTCGATCTCCACTCAGCTTCCCTTGTTGTGGCTACTCCACAACCTCCTAAAGCTGCTGCACCAATCGTGGCTCCTACACCATTGTCTGAGACTTCTTCTGGCCCTGCATGTTGAGAGGTAATATACCCTCCCTCTCAACCACCAAGTCTCCATCAGTTGCCTTGCTGCTCAAGGCTTTGCATGCATCTTGAAACTCAAGAGCATATAGGTTCTTGACCCGTGAACCAATCTGCTTCACCTGTCTAGTGATGATATGTCTAAGGAAAACCTTTCCCTTACCGAAGACTACATCATAGCCTCTGTCTTCCAGCATCGCGATCGACACCAAGTTTCTCTTAAGTCCTGGTACATACTTGACACTGGTCAAGGTAAAGCGAGATCCGTGTTCCCTTTGAAGAATAACCGTGCCTACACTTGAGACACTATACTTCTCATCATTACCCAACGCTATGAGTATCTGGAGATCTTTCTCCTCCAAAGTACTGAACAAACTCTTGTCGCCGGTCATGTGGAAAGA
>APFE030043138.1:285435-347154 GCA_000404065.3 Pinus taeda | reverse complement strand
ATTCGTGAGAACGAAGTATTTCTTGTACAGAGATCGACTGTATGGGCATTCACCGGATATCTCACCTTCCAAAAGAAGGATGAATCCATAGGCTACCTGGCCCGATTACAGACTCTGCCTGAAGAAATAAAATGTAAACACTTTCTGAATAATAGATCTGATGATGAATCCTCGCTTTGATATCCTATAGAAATTTTTCTACAAATCAGCCAGCTTTGATACCATGTAGAAATTTTGAATAATATGACATTTATTCACAGATATTATCCCGATTATACACTAATTGTGGAATACATGCATAATACATAACCTCCTCTACGTTGGTCAGCAATTTACAAAATTAAAACATCAATCACATGCGCACAGTGAAGCATCAATCACACATATCAACACAATATGTACCCGGGGAAAGCACACAACTGAAAACCCCCAAATATCTGCATATTATATTGATTGAGAACATGTAAAAATACATAGTACAATACTCCTCACAAGTACTCAGTACTATCTCCACCTATTACACACAAACTAGCTCAGATCTGAATCAATCACAGGCTCAAATCTCCTTCGCTGCTTGCCTGCCTCCACTGCGCAATCCTGCATGAGAATACTAATGAATTAATGATCCAAATTCGTATTTCCCTTGGATATACCACGCAATCCTTATTGGCAATACTCAATCCATTGATTGTGCAAATCACATGCACAACTATAATCACAACTGACAGCTGTCTTGCCCTTTCACTCACCTCTAACACTTGTCTCCACTGAACTGTCCATGCACTGAGTTAACTGATGTATTCTTCAGTTGCTTTATGATTTAATAATTAGTGAATTAATTAATAACTAATTCATAACACTCATCACTTAGTCTATTGATCAGTTAGACTAAATACAATTAGTTCAACTAAGTCAAACTGAACACAACTCCATCAACTCCTCATTCAACTCCACAGAACTCAATCACTGAAGTTCTAGCTGAAGTCCTTCATGCAATAGCTCAAGTAACCCATAAGAACCACGTATTTCCTTCTGGCAGCTGCATGTGCCACATCTGTAACTCGAAATGAAGTGCTCCAAGAGAATAAGATAATGTTTATAGTCCAAATATTATTAAGAGCTAATAATATTTGACTTTTCTATTTTTGAACTGGCAGTCTAAAAATAGACTCTGATCACTCCGCTGTGATCCAAAAATAGAAGTCCATCTATTTTTCCCAACTTGATCAATCATCCATAAACAGCAACCTGCAATCCATAGACATGATCCATATGTCTAAAAATATACATAGTCTAAAAATAGACTTTGCGCCAAAAATAGCCTGCGGGACCACTTAGTGAAGGCGACTTCTTTTCACTAAGCTCCATCATCTTGTTGCATTTTCAGCAAAAATATGAAAAAAGAAAAACTGACTTGAAAAGGTGCCAAAAATTCCACCGATGGCTCCTTGATATCCTTGGGAATTCTAGAGCTACAATATCAAATTTACAAATGAGATCTAGGGGCATCCATTATATATATATTTAGACCGGTTAGGGTCTATGACACTCATCCCTACAATCAAGGAAAAAGTGACACTTGGAAGGAAGTTCCAAAAATAGTAAGTGTGCCAGCTTCGAGAAACTAATTAATGAATCCCTATTTTCTAGGGATGTTTTTTGATTTTTTTTTTCTTTTCTGGAAAAATGGAAATGCACACTTCCAATAATGATTGCACAGTTCCTAAGGAGTGGAAAAGTTCTTGACTCAGTGCATTGTGTAGTTTCTAAGCTCAAGGAAGGATTTTGTAGTTTCTGAGCTTAAGGATGGGTTTCCATCTAGTACTGCGCAATTTCTAAGCTCAAGGCAGGCCTTTGCACAATTTCAATGATCAAGGCTGGCCTCTCTTCCATGATTGTGCAGTTTGTGGAGACAAGCCCAACAATGCTGGAAGGTCAAGTTAAGAGATGGCTTGTGCCTAAAAGATATCAAACTAGGATCAATACATCACAAGCTAAACAAGAAAAGATAAGTCTTGATCATAGCATGAATACTTGACGACAATGGATGATAAGAACCTGTGGACAGAAGGGAGGCTCCAAAATCAAAGCATGGGAAAATTTTTGGAGGGTGGTTGTAGCAACTACAACACTTGGTGACACATTGGTAGAACTCCAACTCTCTGTATCGATCTCATCTCATGTAAAAAATGTCTAATTATTTAAAAAGTATTTTTCTATTCATTGATCACCATAGCTTCTTTACTTAGTTTTAAGTTAAAGAAATAGTCCCTACCAATGTCTTCATGAATGACACACTACAAAGGCAAGTCAAATTGATTTGTTTCAATTGGGTATGGGGAGTATATAGATACACAAGTGAAGCATGCTTTTCAGAGTCTTGGTTTTCGTCTCTGGTGTTACTCCACTGTTAGCAGGCTAGGTCAGTACCCCGACGAAGTCAGTTAGGGACACAAACATTGCTTTTCTGCGAGCGAGATTGGAGAGTACACTGATGGAGTTGCTTGCTTCACCTCTTTGTGTAGGAATCCTTTATTTTCTTTTACATTTTATTAGTTATTTCTATTTTTGTTCAAATAACTGTGCATATGAACTTATTTATTTAATGAGGTGGAAGAGGGATCCTGACCTATTGAGAGAAATAGAGGTTGTCCCTTCAGAGAATGATGTTTATACACCTCTTAAATACAATTCACTTGTTAAAGTTTCCTCCCCTCCTTACTCTACTCGACTTAGTTAACAAGACGAAACTAAACAATTATAAAACTGATTAGAGTAGGTGGTGCTACTTATATATTTAAGCATCGTGATTCCACTATGGTTTTCTCTGAAAAGAACATATTTTCCATCAGGGTATTATCGAATAAAAGATGCAAGATACACGCAAAGAGAGGGAATACATAGATAACCAAGCATTGACAATAGCACAATTTCCTCCCGAACTTCACCATGCTTGCTTTGGAAACCAGACATGATCTCATTTAAAAGCTATCCTACAAAGAAAAAAAGAGGAAAGGGGCAAAAAATAACATAAATCAAATCAAAACAAAACAAAACAAAGAAAACAAATGAATTACTCCTACTCCTAAACTAATTGAGAATAGGCTAGACTTATGTAAAATTAAACTTCCAGTGTAACCACCGATGTATAGGATGACCTATATGGGTGATGGAATCCATATCAAGAAATATATTAAAAAATAAAAACATACAAGAAAGATAAATCGATACATGCCATAACATTCGAAGAGTGAAAGCGCATGCATAAAAATAGAAAATAAAGCACATGCAAGACCTATTGCGGGTGCATTATGGTGCTTGTGTACATTGCAACAACAAAAAACGTGAGAGAAATCTTTCGTACTTCTAAACTTGGCAAACATAAAGAAACATAAAAACTTATGTTTCATAAGAGAGCTTTCCAGGTATGATTCCTCCAATGATCGAGCGGTACGATTGTGCAAAACAGATGGAGGATGAGAAAATTGAGATGCCGATGGATTTTCAATTTGTATGATCAAGTGATGAGGATCCTTAAAAGATACATGACTATTTTGAACAAAACTAAAACTAGACTCAATATTGAGAGAAACTGACATAACCATCATCTTGGGATGGAGTTTCTCGATATCTTGCGGAAGTTCCATAGCATCAGAACATAAATCATCGAAAAACGATTTTTAGAAAGATTGACAACGAAAAAATCAAATTCGTGACTAGATGAATCAATGAATAGATCATGAAATCCATGATAAAAAAGTTCATCATCGTAAACAAAGGCATCCTCTTGATTTGATGAATCGAAGGGAGGGGAAAATTTAGAACAAGAAATTACATATTTTGTTTCTTGAGAATGATTAGATGACTGATTGGAAAGATCAAGAAGAGAAGATTCTTCCTCTCCATGCTTAGATGAAAAACTAAAATTCCACAAGTTCTGAGTGTGATCAGAATTAAGATCGCCAGAAACATATTTTGTGACATATTCAAGAGGAATGATAGAATCGTAAAGATTTCAAGATAATGCGAGAGAGGGGAATAAGGAGAAAGGTCAACCTTCATCTCAAATTCTTGTTTAGAAATAGAATCCCACACATACTCCTTGTAAATGATATCACAAGTTGGTTGTTCAATACTAACTCCATCCCGAGTTTGATCCTCATGAAAATCATAAGCGATTGGAATAGGTGAACACAACAAACTCACAATCAGGAGGACCAAAAGAACCAACAGATGGAGGGCAAGGAGAAAATTATCACCAGAGAAATTAGATTTGCAGTCCAAACTTGTGTTTAAATTCTGGATATGTGGGGCTAGAAAAGATGGTGGTAGATCAATGGATGGATTCTTAAGTTCTCTGTTGGGATAGGGTCCCGGGGGTCAATTTTGGGTTAGTTTAACCAATTTTTGTAAAAGATTTTGTAAAGGATGTAAAGTCTCCTTGAAATGTGGAAGCGGAGCGCACAACTAAGTAGGAGTCAAAGGGGCTATATTCCCTTGTTTGGGTAAGTGATAGGTTGGTTTTTGAGACTCAACCATGGTATGCAGACCATGGTATTGTATGGGAAAAAGCTATATATAGTTGATTCATAGGGAGTCTGAGAGATAACTAAGTGAATACAAAATATTTTTGGGTAAGTGCTAAGGTAGTAAAGCTCTGTTTCCTGTACTTAGGCGAAAGGGGAAGGCTCCTACAATTGAGTGTGCATGAGAGCTTGGTAAGTCTGCAACTGAGTGCATGGACCCCTGCAGCTGAGTGCACAGGGTGGAGAAGTCTGTAAATTGAATGCTAAACTTAATAAAGACTGATTTTGGGAGAAATACCTTTTCTTTGAGTATTATTCTTATTTTTATTCATGCTATGCTTTATCACTCAATGATATGTTTCCTGTGGAATGATGTGTAATTGCTGAGCGAATTTATTGAATCTCTAATATTTATGCATGAATTAAGTAATTATTTATTTTCTCGAAGATAAGGGTTAATTTTGTTATGATTTATGATGAATTGGATAGATCTACGCGAAGGCAGATCTAGGATTACTAATTAGTGCATGAAAGTTGATAGATTTCTTCCTTTAAGTCCCTAAAGTCTGATCGTAGAACTTCGTGAAGGCCTAGAAGCCATTTTCTTAGAGTTACAGTAATGGGCCATAGAAGGATACACATTTGCACAAAGGAATATTTGAGCAACAAAGGCTTGATATCACTTATCAAATGGTCTCTGGATGCAAAAACCTGTTTCTAGCATCCGCCAATACTGGTTTGGGTGAGACTACAACCTGCGCTATGCAGGTTGTTGCCGAAAGGGCCAAGATTTAGGGTTTTGTTGGTTGGCGCGACACTCTGAACTTAGGTTCCGGTTTTGGGACTGAGATCTATCTAAGATATGTGTGATCAATGGTTTCCTACGAAGAAATAGGTTGACAAGTGGATTTATCGAAACATGCATACATTCGCAGCTCAAGAGAACATGAGCCCTAAATTATCCAAGGAGGTGCACCTTGAGGTCTGGTGTTCGAAGTGTAAGAGCCATGGACATGATAAGGACCATTTCCCGGTCTATAAGAACTATATTATTGGGGGAGGGCTTGTTCCCCTGAAGCCATAGAATAACATTAGGATGAGCACAGGAGCTGCGCTATGGTGTGCTATCTGTCAGGTTACAAGACAACACACCACTAATAACTGCCATTTACTACAGAAGTTTGTACATACCCCCCAACAGTTGTTTTACAATTCCTGTAAATTGGTGGGACATGATGAATGCCATTGTAGAAGTTATGAGTTGATGATGGACATAACCCCTACCTATTGAATGCAAGTAGAAAACTAGCCTCAGGACCAGGGCGGAGGAGTTGCACGAGGAGGATTCCAAGGCCGAGGACAAGGAAGCGGTGGCGGCCTGGGTCGAGGGAATGAGTAGGTAATCTTCTATAACTGTGGTGAAGCAGGGCACTTTTCGCGAGATTGCATAAACCTCACACATCCATCATGTCAGTATTGTTGGAAGTTTGACCATGTGATAGAGGAATGTTCAGTTCTTATGGAATAGAAGCAAGAAAAAAAGGCGCAACCCTAACAACCTACGTAAAAGATTCAAATGATGAGAGCTGAGCCCCACGAAGAAGATCATAGCATAAATATCATAATGAGAAGTGGTATGGTGACTGGTACATATAAAGGTAGGCAGCTTGAGGATGGAGGGTGGGTGCGGAAGGCTACTGAGAAGGAAGTAGATTAAACACGCTAAATAAGCCCAAATGGAAGAAAAGAAGAACTTCACTGAGGCCTCTATCTCAGGGAGTCAGGAGAAAATGCCAGAGACTAGTGTGACACAAGAAGTAGATCCTTCAGTACTAGCAAATTTTCTGAAAACCTATATGAAGCTTCTGTGTGATGAGAAAGTAGTAGAAGGATTGCAAGAGTTAATTGACAAATGCGCAAATAAAGAGAAGACTCTCACTGAACAACACAATGTGAGGAAAATTACAACTGATATCGGTTAATGATGCAAATTGTCATTGCATAATCTGATACTCAAGTATTGACTTGAGCATACTCCCCATGTATCAATACTCCCTCTTTTCATTAGTAATATACAAACAATATTTCATTAGCAGTAAATAGATCATCACCATCTATCTATCTATTTGATTTGGCAAAAGCAATCAATACTTCTCTTATCCTTTAGATGCATTCCTTGGCATGTTCCTTTTTTGATCCTTGTATCTGACCTTTCTAGCTTCCCTTGAAGCTAACCTCTTCTCTTCAATTAAGAGGAACAAGGGATCTACTCCCCCTAAGTATATTATATTCCTTTTTCTTCCATACATATATATGAATTAATTTCTTGTGTTGTTTTGTATGACTTGGTGAATTTCTACCATTGCATGAGCATATAAACCATTGGTAATTATTCTTGTTATCACTAATTAAATCAAATTTTCAATTTACTTGTTGCTCTATTTTCTCAATGTATTTCTTTGGAGGGTTGTCATAGTTGGTGCTCCTTCTTTTATCTGATTGGAGTCTCTACCTATTGCAAGTTATACAAGAGAGATCAACCACTGGAATTTTAGAGTTTGATGTGCCAATATTCTGCTAATTATCTTCAAAGCCAAACACTATTATGCGCTTCCTCCATTCACCATTTGATCTGCCTTTCTTCTAGGTGTTGAAATAGCTCCTATGCAGTTCTTTTTGTTGGCTCTCAAATCTAATTGCAAAATTCTAGAAAAATAATTTTTTCCTATATTTACATGCAACTTCTTAATGCCCAAAATTATTACACCTGTAGCATTCAACTTTATTCAAGAAGGAGACAACATAATTATACTTCTTACTGAGTCTTGTGCTTGTCCAATTTCCTAGACTTTAATTTGATCTCTTGTTTCTCTTAGGCCATTGAAAATATTTCCTTTGAGGAGAAAAAGGCTCTTTGAGATTGGATGGTCAAATTTCTCTTTCGAGAAATTGGTGGTTATGGCTGAAATTGCGCATTCCACATATGTTGCTGCATTTTCATTTTCCTTTCTAGACACTTGGAGACAAAGTTCCTTGCATTATTACAACATAAGCATATGAGGGGCTGCATACCTTTATTTTGAGTCCTTGAAGTCCCTTTATTTTAATGCATTCTTTTCTTTGCGATTGCAACGTTCTCGAACCTTCTTTTAGCCAAATTTGTGGGCCCCTTTAATGTTGTTACTGAGTCACCATCATCTTCAATTGTTATCTTGGCCTGATAGGAACAATCATTGGTTTGATTGCCTTTAAATGCTTCAAAATTCTCTGCATTCTTATGAATATTCAACACCTACTCATTTAATGTCTTATTCTCTTCTTTCAGCTTCGTATTTATAGCTGTGAATTTATCGATCTCCTCAAGAGATGATATAAGCTCCTTCTTCAAATAGATATTTTCTTCAAGATCTTCCAGATCAATAGAGGAGCAACTATATTCAGCACTAGTGTTTATTTCACTCTCAAAATTTTGTTCAGTTGATGACTATAGGGACTCTTCTTCTTCATCAGAGGTGGACCCATTTCTTCTAGATCTACTATTGCTACTAAGCTAGTCCTTTCTCCATGAGGAATTGATGAAAAAATACCACTTTCACTAGTATTTGCAGCTGAGAAATTTGAAAATAAATGGCATATTATTCAGAAGAATCATCATCTGATTCGTCATATTCAATTCTCTTTGAGTCTTTGACTGCTCTATCCTCTACGGAAATCCTATTAATATCGCATGCAATTTGCATGTCTACTTCATAGATGTAATGCAATTTGTCCCATATCTCTTTGGTAGTCTTAAAACATATTAATTTTTTAATATCTGACTTAGAAAACCCTCTCATGATTTCATTCCTAGCTTGTCTATCAAAATTATCATTTATTACTCCATACTCTACAATAGCATCCAAATCAAGAGCTTACAAGTAGATTCTCGTCCTTACCTTCCAAGTTGTATAATTAATCCAATATTGGTTCTCCATGATCCCTAATCTTCCTTCCAGCTACTGATAGGGATGGTGAATCAACAATGTGGCTAAATTATAAAATTCTTCACAAATTTCACTTTTAAATCTCTTTAAAATTTATTGATGGATCAACAACACAACTCAATCATGTATAACATCATAAACTTCAAGCACACAAGGAACATAAACACAAGACACCAATCTTATTTTTATTACAATCTTCAACTTGATTACATCATGGCCCCACAAGTTTACACTTGTAGGTTTATCAAATGCTACTAAAAGGAAATTTAATCCATGCTCTTTTATCAACTACAACTGAAAGGGACTGCTACCCCTACTAGTTTACCACTACTCACTGGAAGGGACTCTTGCCCTTTCTCGTTTATCAGTCTCTGCTGAAAGGGACTGCTGCCCCTAAACATTTACTAGCACCCATTAGAAGGAGATTCAACCTCTAATATGCAAGATACCACTTGATGTCTCTATTGATCCATCTTTCATCTATTTGCATACTAGAACCAAGAGACCACTTACCTCACAAGAAAATAAATATTCTTATTGCAACTGCTCACCAAAGCCACCTTAAACACCTTCAACAATCTCTGGTTACTGAACAAATCACCAATACGTTCAATTTTTTTTTTCATTATTGAACCATGAGGGCTTCACTTAATGAACCTCTGACATAACATGTGCATTCGTGGAATACTAAACAATACCCTTAATTTGAATACATATTGGAAAATGTCTCTAAAAATTACATTATTTAACCCCCTATCGATACGAACCTAATACACCTTACCGATTTAAAAAAACCCTACTTTCACTAGATATTGTAGGTATCCATTTTTTCATTAACATCTTTTATACCCCTTTATATATTTTCATTAACTTTGAGCTCCATTTTTTATACATGCAAATATAAAACCCTTTTACCCCCTATTATATGCTCAATATATTATGTCATTTTTCCTCAATATATATTCCCCAATATGAATGTAAGTGGTATGGTATTTCTCCCCCAATGAATCCCCCATGTATTGAACACACCTACTACTGCAGCACTTTGCTGCTCTCTCTCATGCAACCACCAACAACCCTTTGATGCTCTCAAATTATGTTTCACACTACATAATGTGCTGCTTGAATTCTCATTCAACACCCCAACCCTTGTAGCCACCTGCTGCTTCTCATTGCTGCAACAACTCAAATTACTGCTCTAATTCTACTTATGATGAATTCTAGACTAATATTTTGAATTGAAATTAAATTATCTTGCTCTTCAAATCTTGCTACATGAATTTCTTTGTTTTGCCTTTTTCCTGTTCAATTTAGTCTTTTTAATTCTTCTCTTCAAGTTCTCATTCTCTAATTTGTAGTGCTAGGCTCATTTGTTGATTTAAATTGTTGTTTTTATGCTATTATAGTTTTTTAACAGAATTTAGCTGATCTTATGCTATTTTTAGTGAATTTTGAAACTTGGGATAATTGCCAAAACTACCTCTAAATTGGTAGTTCTTCCATAACCGTAACTTTAAACAAGATGCCAACTCGTTCATGCTATTAGCATTCTGAATTGGTATTTATGTTTAGCTTAACTACCAAACAATGCCAAAGATGTCACTTACCTAAGTTGTTGATTATTCATGCCAAAGCCTAGAGACTTTGTTGAATATTACTGCCAACTATTCTTTCCATGCCACTGTCTCCAAACCAAGCTACCAAATTTAGCTTCCATGCACAACACTTTCCTATAGGTCAAAAAGGCCTTTGCGACCCCTTTTCTTATTTTAAATAAAAAAATGCTATTAAAACTTCCAATTCTTCTGAATTTGGCCTTTAGGCCCTTTTTCGCTAGCACCTTCTTTCTTTCTTGCCATAAGATTGGATATCTGCGACCACTAACTTAGGTCCTAGGCGCTAAGCCCTTTTAAACCCTATGTCGGCCAAAACATTGTGTTAGTGGCTTCATGCCTTTAGTTTATTTCTACGTGAAAT
Organism: Pinus taeda; assembly: GCA_000404065.3. Taxonomy (NCBI): domain Eukaryota; kingdom Viridiplantae; phylum Streptophyta; class Pinopsida; order Pinales; family Pinaceae; genus Pinus; species Pinus taeda. Next base: position 336,668 of record APFE030043138.1, on the reverse strand, counting down.
AACCAAACACCAACCCAAAGTCCATAGTTCTCTATATCTCGACTCTTTTATTTTTCCACGCCCCTGGTTTGGTTTCGACACAAAACAAGCCAAGGAGCTGGAACATAGCCACTCCAGAGCCTCTACGACTCATAACCTTCACGCCCCAGGTTTTCACCTATTTCATGCCCCCCTGTGTGAGTGCTTAGCTGGTATTCCCTATTAGGGCCTTGATCTACCTCAGGCTGAAGGAAGGCAGGTCTAGGGTAACATCAAACCACGCTTAACCTAGTAACTAGCCCTACTAGGTCGGGAGAGGGCTCTCTCCTTGTCAATCTCAATTAGAATATTGGCAACTAGGGCTTGAGATGACTGAAATGAATGCTGATTTTAGGCTAGGTATAGGAGATTATGGTTTTTGGTTTGATTTTAGGTTTTGGTTGCTAGATCAATTGGAGAAGGCACATTGGGTCTGGGAAATCAACTCAGGGATACAGTCATGTTCTGTGGGGCAAGGTAGACAAGTGTTTATGTACTCACAATGGATTTGAGATGGTAGAGTAGAAAAATGAGGAGCTGAGGAGGGCATAAGAAACTATGAATCCTCTTCAAACTATTGAAAACATTGAAAACTAAATGCAATCCCAAGACAAAGCACTGTAACTTAGTGTATTTTGTTTATTCACCTTGATTCATTTAGTTTAGAAGAGAGAGAGAGAGATGTGGATATCATATAAAACATCAGAAAAACTCATTACAAAGAAGAAACAATACATAAACTCACTGTCACAAGAATCCCACAAAAATAGCTGTAAAACCTGGTTTATTTCTTGCCAAACTGCACAAAATGTTCAATGAGTCCAACACTTATGCCAAAGTCCAACCTTTTAAAATGAATCAAAAGTACATGATATAGACAAGGAAAATACTCAAGCTAGCTATCAAGGTCAAATCCATGAGAAAATGGGTGGTTTCAACCATATATAAACTAAGAACATGATATAGGCAGTGGAACAACTTGCCTATAAAACCAAGGAAACCATTTCATTACAGCTCAAAACCACTTGGAACTTGATGTATCTACCTTATGAAGTGATTTTAAACCATATTACATATAATTCATCATTTACCATGCTTACATTTACCAAGAAATGAGGAAAAAGTGATCTCCCAAGAAAACTAGGAAAAATCTGGAAAATCAGGCAAAACTGGCAAAATTCATTTAATGCGCAGCGCTAAAAATTTAATGCGCAGTGCTTTTTCTAGGCCAATTTTGGAAGGCTTCCCGGAGTCCAAATCAGGTGTAGGATAGCTTGTTGGAAATCTTGATGAGTCTACTTTCTGGAACAACTTGAATTTATAAATTTGGAGTCCATTTTCCCTTCCAAAAATTGATTCTCTCAAGACTGCTTCCCGTGTGGCAAAAAAGTGGCAGAGAGGGCACTTTTTGGGTGTTTTTTGCCCTTTTGGAGACCTAGAACTTGTCCAAAATTCCTAGCCATTTTTTAGATTTCATATTTTTCCATGCTGATTCCAAAAATGTAAACTTTTTTCAAGAAAGTGTCCCCAACAAAAGTGCAGCGCCACCTATTGGAAAACCCTGTTTTTCACATTAAAAATTTCAAAATTGACAAAAATTTCTCCAAATTTCTTGAAATTTGGCATGATTGACCCTTGTTAAGCGCTTTGATGAGCCAATGATGCTTCATCCATGATCTTGAGTTTATATTGCTCTTGTTTGCTCCTCCAATCTCTTTTTAGCTTGGCCTTTAGCCTCTTTACCCTTGTTTTGTAACTTTTGTTCCGAGTTAGGTAGTGATAGGCCATATGGCACAACATTTTCTTCTTTTGTTAGCTTTCTCAAGCATCTTTTCAAGGTGAATGTTCACCCTCTCCAACCATGATTCTCGGTCATCCTCAATTTCTTGCTCAAGGGAGGTCATCTTGATCTTTCTCTTCTTTGCCTTTTGCCTATTTTCCCTAATCATTTGTAACTCCATAATAGCTTGCTTATTTGTCAGTTACTTGTTTTCCTGCTCAAGAAATTTGATGATCCATTGGGCTCTCTCAAGGTCAAGTGATAAGGCTTGTATTTCAGCCTCCTTCTCTTTGATAATCATGTCCTTGAGTCTTGAGCTTTGAGAGCCCAAATCAGTGACATCTTTGTCAATCAAAATAAAATATCTGTCTTGCCCTTCAGGAAGGATCTCCTCATGCATCTTTTGTTTCCCTTTGTCTTTGCTCTTTGACTGCTGGCCAACCTGTATAGCTAGAGAAGATGGAAAATCCTGTATTCTGGTGAAGAAAAAGAGACCCCTTCTACCTCTGGTGGAGATAGTACTCGCCTGGCAACAACAAAAAGCCTCCTGGTGCCTCTCTCATAGGTGACAAACACCGGCACACCTGTAGTTTCAGTCTCATAAACACCCGACTATCCTGATGGCTCTCCTTCCTCTGGAGGCATTGGTGGAGTCACCTAAGGGCCTCTGAAAATCTCATGGGCAATAAAGTTATCCCATGGTATGTTCAGCAAGCTTAGTTGATGCAAGACAACAATTTTAATCAGTGAGAAGTGGTAAATGCTATTGAGTTTTTGAGGAAAAGGTTTCCTTTGCACATAGTGAGCCATCTTCTCAATATTCTTACATATAAAGTATGGGAGGTTCATCATTCTTACTCTTGTGAAATGCATCAACAACATGATATGATATGTATATAGGCGGGAAAACCTTCCTTCACAGGTGAAATACTTGATGAGTTTCATGAGAGGAGCATAAGTGTTCTGCAAGTATTTGAAAGGAAAAAACTTGTTGATTTTCGTGTGATATCCAACCTTAATGTAAGGCTCATAATGTTCTCTGCCCACATATTGCCCCTTATTCCACTGTTCACCTATATTAGGGATGCCTGTTGCTGCTGAAATGATGGCAGGTGTCAAGGTGAAAGAGACACCAACAAGGTTCACTTGGCCAATTTGGAGATTAATAACAAACAACCTAGCAAGCTCATGATGAAATTTCACCCTCTCTACCATTTCACAAAACTAATAAAAAGACTGGTGTTTAAAGCTAGTTACAACAAGAGGGCGTAATTCTGTAAGAGTGGTGGGCTCCTCCTGGATGATCTTTCCCACTTTGTGTGGCTTTCTTGGCACATGAGCTTCTCTGGAAGAATCACTGACAGTTTCCTCTTCCCTCTCATAATCTGAATTTGTCTCCATGCTTATGAAATTTGAAGTGAAAGCAGATGAGTATGAAGAGATTTTGAAATATGAAGTAAGCAGTGTGTATACTAGGAGAAAGGGTTTCTTTTGGGAAATGATGGAAGTGAATGGTGTTATGAATGTGAGATAAGGGTTTGATAGTGAAGTGGATGTAGTGAAAGAGTAGCATGTGGGAGTTAGGGTTTGGGAATAGGGTATAGGGCTAGGGTTTGGTAAATGGGAATGGGGTTTGGGGAGTGAATTTTGATGATTTAGGGAGAGGGAATGGAATTTGACAAACTCAATATGAATGGAGTGAGAAAGAAGAGCAAATGACCCTTAATAACTTGCAAGAGATGATTTAGCAATTAGCTAGGGTTTGTGTTAACCATTTAGCTAGGGTTTGCTCTAAAGGAAACCAAACACATCCAAGCCACCAAGCATAACTTTCCTGAGCAATGAGGAGTGATCTACTTACTTGGAACAAACATCAATTTGATTTTTAGGAAGTTTGGAGGTGTCTTGAGGTGATTCTGGCTCTTGTAATAGGTGTGCAACACTAAGGAATAGGGGTGCAACGCACTTTTAATGCGCAGCGCCAGACCAAAATTCAACAGTAAACCTGCAACATGTGTGCAGCGCTAGCAAGTTGTCTCGATTTTTCCCCTGTTTTGTCTTCTTTATTCAAAATCACATTTTCTCCTTTTGGCTCTTTCAATTTCAACAATGAAGACATAAAACACATAAATTGGCTTTTATGTCCCTTCTCATTTAATTTCTCACTAACCAAGACCCACTTTTCTAATGTTTTGCCAGCTTTTGTAAATGATCTGTTTTACTTACATTTTGATTTTTGCCTTTTTGCAGGTGGAATCATACATTCACTTTTTGTAATGGTAGGAGTTGACTTTGTCACCAGGTCACTAGGAACAACTATTGAATACTTATTACATATAGAAACATTTAAATTACATGAAATTTTTACAATAATGGAAAAAATCTGTTTTCACCTCAAAACTCTATTTTGAGGTAAAAAAAGATTTATTGAGCATAAAAGAATTAAATTTATGATTTTATGAATTTTTTTATCCTTCTCATGTGCCTGCTGACCTTTTTTATTCAATTAGGATGACCATGATGACAAACCCTAAGACCTAGTGAAACTAAACCCTAAAACATTTTTTTTAGAAATGAAATGAAATAGGATGACCGAGAATGAGTAAAAACATGTGTAAACAGGTCAGTAGGTGAATATCATGAGGGAAATTGACATGAGATCACTACCATTAGTTGATCCATGACCTAATGGAATGCAGTTGATTAGATGAGACACCTAATATGCATATAAAAGAGCAATTTGATCACTGATGGAAGTGTGAAGATACTGACATTATCAGTCCCCTTTTTCTCGACACTTTTATTTATGTGCGCATATACTCACCCACCGGGGTCATACCTTCGGGTTGACATGTGCTGTGGGGACCGCTCGATGCTTCTCCGATTGGTTACTGTTGTGCACTTTCATCACTGCCTTTTGCTTGTTGCCTCGAGCTTTCACTTGTGCTCCATTAATAAACCACTAAGATCTATCTAGCGGTATGAGCTACCCTGGTGGTGTCTGCTTGATGCCCTTTTCATTGGATGCTAATGAAAACATGTTTGTGCTATCAGTGTCGATGTGTATCTACACCCTATAACCTGGAACTTTCATTTTGTGCACTTCGATCATATCGCTTGACTCATACCACTGGGATGATGTCACTCCTTCCATGTGTCGACCTATCAGTGGTGACATGTGTCACCCAAATACGGGCCATTAGGATGCCAAAAAATGCAAAACATTACCACTATGTGTCCACCTCTTATTGCTGGTGTTGACATCACTATCCTCCAATCGCATGCTTCCAGATATTATGTCGGAGTAGAGAGAAAGGTTCTCCGAGGCCTTGTTTTGCACCAAAATTATTCATTAAATATTTTTAACGCACTCCCAACTATTTCCTTTGTTTTTCATTGGGTCGACACCTTGTTGCAATGCTGCTTGTTAAACCTCCAGGCTTGCCCTCTGTCGACTGACCTATTTGAGTGGGCTTCCTCCTACTCTCTTTTCATTTGTCAGTTGCCACAGCTGCAATGATGCCATGTCCCAACTCTTTCTATTTAGTCCATCCCTTTGTGTGCCAAAGGGATTGCGCTGGGATAATAATGCCGGGTGGGATCCACCCACTCAGTTCCCATTAGAAAATGCTGATCTTTCATGTCACGAAGACTGCCATCCGAGACCTTACTTTTATGTTCCATTTCCAAAATTCCGGGGTATACCCTCCAGGGTAACTCTGTTGGGGTGAGCTCACCGGGTGGGTTCCACCTACTGCCAACTATTGCCATTGAAAATAATTTCCACTACGAATGTGTCTGTCACGTCTTCCCAATGCTCTCACTGAGAGGCTCCACCAATATTTCCCCCAAGTTTGGCACTTAAGACAACTTTGGCTATGTAAGAAAGGCTCACCCAAACACCATTAATTATGCAATATTTGACTTGGGGTATTAGAAATTTGACTGGACCTATCTCATAATCTAGGAGGCCATTTTTGATCTTCCATATACCATTGGAAATAGTTTACAGAGATCTATCTATCTGAATAGGTTTCACCTGCATAGGAGATGATTTTCTACTCCATAATTGGCTCCAAATACTCTACACTTTTCTACGACCATGCTTTTCGTTTTCCTTTGATTTGCCTGTGCCACCTCTGCCATTGCCTTTGCATTTTCCTATAGAGAAAATACGATTGTCAATGCTTTGAATTTCCATGATTTTCCTTGGCCAACAATATTTTCCTTTTCCATCAATTTCCTTTTCCACTAATGACAACCTATTTAACAATGCAGTTTCATTTTCTAATCTTTGTCATTTCCTTTACCTTTGCCTTTGCCTTTGCCACCTTTGCCATCAATGAAAACACATTTCCAACAAACGGAAGTGCTGAAACATTGTGTTTATCCGAAGCTTCTTTTGTGTTCAACCACAACTTGATTGTTGTGCTTGTAAGCAAGCTTGAGGTCTTCCTTGGTTGGAGATACGTTAAAATCAAACTCCTAGAATTTTACATAAAAACATGAATTTGGTATTTGTGCAATTAAATTAAAATTGTTAACAATTTATTATTTGGAAGCAATTAAATTTTTTATAATTGCAATTTTTGCGGCTAGTTTGGAGTAATCACCCAGGCCAAGTTTGTGTTTCCTATGTTTTTCAATTCTAGCTTTTGTGGCTTTGGATGTATCTGGGAGCTTATATTGAAAAGTTTCAAGTATGTAATTAGATGCTGCAATGACGATAAATCATCATAATTCCATTATTAGAAATGTCACGTACCTTCTTGAGTCAGGTGATGTCTTTCCATATTTTTGATCCCACTTCTCCCTTGCATCATCTAGAAGGGATTTCCGCTCCCTCTCTAGAATCATTAGAATATGCTCATATTTAGGGTTCTTTTCAACATGAACCCTATATTGGTCCCACATATATGTTAAATATTTTCCTACTTTTGAGGTGCCTCTGGACTTGTTGAAGGAACTATCACAAAGTAGGCCAACCAACTTGCTAATGAGATCATCTTTTAAATTGAAACTTTGGGAATTCCAACTTAAGTGTATGGTGGGCCCAAATATATCGAGACTTAGGTCATTCAAGTGTTTATAAAATGTATCATTTATTGCACAACAACATTATCATTAGTTTAAAATAATCACACATTATAAGTAAATTTCAATTAGATTGTGCATAATAATTAAAACCCTTCTTAATACCCATAACCTTTTATATTTTCATCGAGATGTGCTCAACATTTACCAAAAAATTAACCGGTAGTGATCTCGTGCTAGTGACATGAGTAGGTACACGAAATTATGCTTCAAAATGTGCAATGTCACTGTCAACATCCTATTCACATTCTAGTCTATGCTGCTCAGGGGGTGTAGTACTGGCATTGACCCTGGGGGTGTACCAGTCTAATTCAATGAAATGTCACTCACAGGAAAATTTTGAAAATGGGTACCAGTATGAGGCTACGCTAATTTAGGAATTATGCTAGTACCAACATCGACGTAGGCCTACATTGAGGATCAAACTCATCCAAAAAATGTAATAAAAAATGAAGAATTTTTTATAAAGGAATTGTAAAAGTATAAAAAATAAAATCATAAATAAATAAATTGGATAATTAAAGATATTTATGCGTATATCATAGTGATGAATCTTTTTCATCAAGATTTTAATTATTTCCTTTTTCGATTGTGTCTTCAACTGGATGTCAACCAAATAAGCGAGCTTGTTGTTTGATCTTCTTAGAAGCTTCTTTATGTTTGCACTAGGTCTATGGATGAATATATTCCTTTATCATAATGTTATATGCCATTTTTTCACATCCAATTAATAGGCTTCCTAATGGGATCAATCAACATCCTATTCCCCCTTGTCATCATCTTGCACAAGGCCCTAAGCATGTTTCTTTCATTCCCTAGAGTTTCTACTTGAAACTGCTTCATCTGAGCCATTTTTAAGACCAATTCTCCCTAGCCTCCTATTGGACAACATTAACCTACAAGTTTCTCCACTATGGCATTCATTGATCACCTAAAGATTTCTCCCATTTGCACCTGCGTTGGTTCTAAAAATCCAGGAAAAAGGGAGAAATTCCATAAACTTCCAGAATTTGTTACAACCATTTACCTCAAATAAAACATTTGGATCCTATCCTACCCTACTTTGGAGTTTCCATCCCTTATCCTTTGAACCATCCTCCTATCAAAGGTGGATCGAAAACCTTAGATTGGTAAGTAGATAAGAACTCCCAACTTACCCCACTCCTCTATATATTTACAACCTTCCATATGCAAGGGGTTGGATTTTGGAGAGTGATTCTACCCTTATGATACTATTGTGAGAGCTTTCATTTCATGCATTTAGGGTGATTAGAGGTGCACATTGTGACAAGGAAAGGACAAGTCAGTCTTGGAGGATATCTTTTGCAAGATCAACACCTATTTATGGTTGTAACTCCTTCCATTTGTATTAATGCAAATAATTCTCTATTTTCCTATATGTGATATTGTTATTTCATGTATTTGAATACATTGTTGATCTATTGAATAGAGTATTTAGATGATCCTTCATAGATCTCGTAGTTTCCTGGCTTGTGTTATTTGACTGTGCAGGTTCTAATTTTTGCAACCATAGTTGGAATTGGAGCATCAAGCTAAAGAAGGAGAGAAACCCACAACGGATTCCAGGTAGGATTTATTCCATCATATATTTATTTTAAGGAAAGCATTGGGTTCCTTGTCTCTCTGTTGTTATGGGTTAGCCACCAAAACTAGGGGAGATACTTTTGTTTGCAATCGTAAATCCCGTGTAACAAATTAGTGACTCCGCTGGGGAACATTGTGTTCCCTTGGTGGTTCCTTTGTCCATTGTGTTTGAATACCTCTTGTTGTATTGTAGAACAACCCCCATTTGTTAAAATCCTTTAGATAAGAAATGGGGGCCCTTTAGAAAATAATTTGATTTAAAATACATTAAAATCTAAACAAAATCCAAAAAACCCTCTCCAAAGATTAAATCGCATTTCACATTTCGTAAAAGTCTTGTGTACAAAATTTAATGTTACCAATTGAAGCATCACTGATTTGTGGCATGCGCAGAATCTAAGAATATTCCTTCCTGGTCAAATCAGGTAAGACTTTTGGCATTGCAAAGATAAATTAAACATGTTAAATATTCCTTTATGAATTGTGATATCATGATGAACCCGACAAATGAATTAATTATAATATCAAGATATGTTCACGTTCCTCGTATCACGATTTCACAAATCGTAGAATCACAAAACTAGCAATTAAACATATCATGCGACATTGCGAATAGCCGATTTGCGATGAAATATGGACCCACTAACACGTCATTAAAGTTATATTTCACATATTAAGGGTGGTATGTTAACAGGTTTTAATGACCTGCTTCGAAAATATCGTTAGCATAATGTGAATCAATCTGAATCTTACGCGGATATCATTTCAGATTATGGATATTTATGATTCTGTGACTCAAGAAATTCAATATCTTCTCACCATTACAGATGCATTTAAGTGCTTCAGTTTCATTAATTTGAATAAGGTTTTCATATTTGCATGTCGTTATACTCTTATTTTTTATTCTATGCAATATCACTCTCATCTTCTTTGTGGTGATAGGAATGTAATAGATACTCTATTACTTAGTTGAATTATCAAGATGAATAAGGGAAGGGAACATAGTCCACGACTGAAGATGTACTGGAACCATCACCTTTGTTTTATGATACAACTTGTATACCAAAGTGTGGTGTCGGCTCCTGGGAAAATGTTTATAGCTTATTCAAGAAGGAATACAGAAGGAAGCCATGATAGATGATATGCAATCTTCAGACGCTTCTTATCCCGAATTTTCATGCTCTATCTTGCATAAGATAATAGCTAGAACAAAGTTATTACCCCATGGTGATATGGTCAAATGGATTATTGAAAATTTAAATATTGAGGACAGAGAATTCATGACATCAAGGCAAGTGGTCATTAGCTCCTTTAAATGAGAGGATATCATAAAAAATTATCATCTACCTCCGCCACGCAAGGATTATGATAAAGAATTTGTGGAGAAATTTCCTGCTGAAAATGAAGGACCCTCTGAAGTTATAAAACAATGGAGGGAAAATTTGAGCAAGCACAAGCTGGATAGAACTAGTATCTTTTCAATAGCCTCTCTTGCTGCTCCTTATTTATACATTGATGCGATGCTATGTAGGTTATTTGGGTATTCAGACGCTACCAAGTTTGCAGTGGAATAGGTGCCTCTCATTAATGTTGCTTCTAATTCTATAGTCATGGATTGGGCCATAATTTTTACAAATAACTTAGCCCGCCATATTATAGAATATAGAAGGAATCATTATGTTACTACAAGAACCATTCCTCCATTTTATATGTCTTCCTATGTCATGGATGCTGTATGTTTCATTTTTTCTTTTCAAATTATGGGATGGAAGTGGACTCCTCAGGATCCCATGCCAATCCATGTGTATCATAAAGCTCTTTGGAAATCTTGTTTCTATGAACATTTATATCATATTTTTTAGGGGGTTATGCTCCCTATTTATCATGCCGTCTTTGATAAGAAAGACCCAAGGTTATCAGAAGAAGCCATGGCTGATATTAAACCTGGAGCGAGATGGTTTGGAGAAGACTTGTTCACATATATCAGAGTTTTTGGAAGCACTACTCCACCACATGTACTTCTGTGGTATGTCCTTGATAAATTGTTAGTCAGATAAATTTCATACCTGACAATTACCAAAGGCGTAACCAGATCTCTCAAAGAGTTTAAAAAATCTATCTAGCCCACTTTTCCACTATGGTGTGGTGCTTATTTCTTAAATGACTTCAGACATGCACAATTCGAAGTCAAACACATTCAAGTATGAATCTGGTTGAGTTTCGAGAAAGACAATGCGACCCTATAAAGGTCGTGTTGATTTTACCACGACTATCAAGGCTAAGGCATTTATTCATGAGGATGATCGTTTTGACGATCTTTTTGTAGCACCTGAACAATTTTCAGAGGTACAAAGTTTATTTTCCCTCCGACTGAATCCGGATGAATTCGAAGAATTTAAGGAATACAAACATCAAAGGTTAACCCATGTACCTTTGAATCTACTTAAGATAATCCCATAGGAATCTCAGGAAGAAAGGTTTTTTACTAATGTCTCAGAAGAGGATGTAAATAAAGAATCCAATGATGTTGAATCACAAAAAGAATATGCTATAGAGAAATACCTAGAAGAACCTTCCAATAATAAGAGTACTTAGAAAGGAATTGATCATGATCAAATGTAGAAAGAATGGGGGAAATTTTATCCAATCATCAATGAATCACAGGTTGGTACGAGTCAAGCACAAACTTTACCCAAAATAGCAAAACATCACGAGAAATATTTAGAAAAATCTCTCGCTACTTCAAAGTATATCGAAGTAATTTCTGCTTTTACTTCTTCATAAATTATTTTGAAAGAGGAGGAAATTCCTCCTTTGGATAATTTTTATAGTCCCAAACATCAAGTAGTGATGAAGAGGCAAAGGAAAAAGAGAAAAATTGACCATGCTGCTATTAGCTTGCCAGGAAATGAACCATTGAATGTTGTATGGAAGGATACACCTATAGATCCATCTGAAAATTTGACCAAATTATCTCAGTTTCCGAGAGATTATGCTTCTATAATGATTGACAAAGCAGAAGAAGTAAGAAATTTGATCAAAGAAAAAGAGGAAATAATAAAGTAGTTGGAAGACCAACTCATAAAATAAAAAGAGAATTCACAAGAATAGATTAAATCACAGCTTGAACAAATGCAACAGAGTTTTGATAGTGTAAGACTTCAGAGCCAAGTTAAATTAAATGCTAAAGATATTGAAATCGTGCAGCTACGATTTACTACAGATCAAATAAAGGATTTCCGAAAAGTGGATGAATGCATTAAGAAGCTTTAGAAATCAATTCATTTCTATCAAAGAAACAATCGATCTTTGTAAGCCATTAATAGAGAAATTTAGTCCATTGTGCCAAGAAGCTGATACATTAGTGGGTCAATTCAATGACGCTAAAATCATTTTTGAAGAAATAGATGAGAAAATCTCAAATTTGATCACATGGTAGGATAATTTGAAAGGAAAGACAACATAATTTCCAAAGGTCAAAGAATCTCACAAGGACATCCTCTTCACTGATTGGGAAATCCAAATAAAGTAGGCTGAAAGGGCAGTTTCAAGTGCAAGTGAAACATCAAACAATATAATTGAAACTATTAATGATAATATTTGGTATTTAAGTTTCATTCAAAGATGTTCGCCAGGAAATCTGCCCGAAATTGATGATTTGCATTGAATTTGGCATGATAGTATTGCAACAAAAGAACAACGAATCAAACAACTATTGAATTTGAATTGGGATGCTTATTGATCATATTTGGTAAAATCGCATAGTCAATTGATGTCCCTACGATGCTAACCAATTCAATCATCCATATGATGTCATCGCTATCAGATACAGTTTATGCGAGACAAGTAAAGAAGCATTAGGTAGCCTTTAGAAGTTCAAGCTATGATGGATATCTATGAGAAGTGGAAGAAAATGAGGAGCCAACAATGATCATGATCAAATTTTTTAAGTTTTAAATCAATTTTAGTTTTGCATTTTTGGCACTAATTTTAAGGAGAGTCGTTTCACTCCTTAGGATTTAGTGCTTAGCTATTTTTGTAATACTTTTTGATATTTAAACTCCTTTATTGTATTTAGAAAGGCGTTTGACAATTTTATTTGAGACACTTTAAAAAACATACACTTTTGTACCTTTAAAATTTTTTCTTTAATTTTTGAAGATCTAGTCCATGAAAGTTTATCTGAGAAAGTTTGTTAAGAAACACACTTCTCTTTTTCTATGATCAATCTTGGAGAAAACACATGGATTGCAATTTTATTGTCTATGGATCAATCATCTCGCATCGGGTACTTTTATCATTGCGTAGTGATTATTTGATGAATGATTAAGCTATTTCTTTTACATGTACATTGTTTGTCAATTATAATTTAATACAACCTAATATTCCTTCACTTTTGAATTATAGCTGAGATGCTATGCTTTTTTAATTTTGATAAGAAAAAATCTGTTCAATATTTGATGTGATAAGTTTTACAATTAACCATTTCGATTAACTATTTCATCAAAATAGTTGTTTTATGAAAGTTTTATACTTCTTGTATGAATAATGTTCATTATCATTCAAGGTAGTCATTTATCTATATTGCACAAATATTGATTTAAACTCGGGTAAATAGTATATATAGTTAGTTTGATTTTTTTTTTGTTGAAACCACCCTCATCTACCAAATCAAATTTGATAATCAAACGCATACCCCATCCTATCTTTTTTTCAAAGATTGGGACACTGGTCCCATAAATCTAGTTAGAGCCACCAACCAAATGGATAAGGGACGATATTCAAGTCCCCGACCGGGTGGTTATCACCCATGTTGTCACATTGAATTTCGAGGCTTCAACATTTTGGCACTAGAAGGAGGATAGGGTTGTGAATGGAAAGAAAATCTAAATCGGAAATCCATTCTAAAAGTAAAACTCCCTCACCATCACCTCCAACTTCCCAGTCACATTCTAGATCTCCAAATCCCAAACGTGAAGTTGTAAAAAAATCTTTACAATCTACTAGTGTTTCCCCAAAGAAATCCGATCAACCTTCCTCTGCAGAAACTCCTGAAGTACAATCTTTAATTCACAAATTAGAATGGATTTCTCTATCTCAAGAAGAATCTGAGTTATCTCAAGCCAAGATTTCTTCATATTTTCCTTCCTCTCGAAGATTAACCAGATTGCAGAGTGAAAAATTTGGAATACCTCCATTTTAATTTCCTCTACCTCCTCCTCGAAGGAAAACTAAGAAATTTGAGTCTGAAACTTATAGTGAGATTATTTCACCATCACCAAAAACTCCCTCATTTATTCCATCATCTTCATCACAAACTCACTCTATTCAATCATCAACTTCACCATCTCAAGTAGTTATTTACACTGGTACAGGAGCAAAATCTTCCTCCACCGAATCACCTTCTACTACTAGTGTGTCTTCTTCTACACAGATACCCATAATGGCTCAAAGACCATGGACAAATCCAGTGTATATTTTAACCCCGTACATAAATTACCTGCATATGAATTCTAAAACACCGAAAATAAACAATGTGAGAGCATTCACATATACATAGAGATTTTCCCATGGATCCCAAAATCGGGACTACCATCTTGATTTTTCATTATGTTCCTTTCAATGTTAGAATACATATTTATACATGCCGAAGCATCCAATACCATGGACCAAAAACCATCATGTCCAAAACCATGGACCGAAAACCATCGCGTCCAAAACCATGGACTGAAAACCATCGCGTCCAAAACCATGGACCGAAAACCATCGCGTCCAAAAGAATGTGCGAAAACCATAGATAGGTCTACCCAACCTAATATAGGGTCCAAATTTTTTTCCCCAGGTGCTTCCCTAGATCCCGTAGAGGGGGGATAACTGCCCCCCTCAAACCCCCCGTATAGGGGGGGATGCCCCCTTATGAGCCCCCCGTTGCACAGTCGGCACAACGAAGGGGGGGCTTCGCCCCCCCTCTAATCCCCCCATAAACTACGTGGGTTAGTCATGGAAAGAATATAACACAACCCCACATTCAAGAGCCATTCAAATGGCAAAACCATTATATCCATTGTCTGCCCATCCAGAAAAATGGTTGCCAAAATTCAATTGCAATGATGGTCTTCCTGCCGAAGAATATATAAACAACTTCATGCTATATATAAATATAAATGGAGTTGTAGAAGAATATGTTGTTGTACAACTATTACCTTATACTTTACAAGGATCAACAAGATCCTGGTACTTTTCATTACCGTCTGGTTCCATTGATAATTGGAATGTATTTCAGGAACAATTCCTAATCAAGTTTGGAGATGACTGCTCAACAACTACTCTTCTTAATTATCTCTCCAACTTAAAAGATGAATCTAGAGAGCCAATTAAGGATTTCAATTCATGTTTTAACAAATTATTAAATAAAATCAGAGTGGCATCCAAACCAAGTGTTGAAGTACAGAATGAATGGTACATTTCTGATCTCCCCTCAAATGCAACTATTTTTGTTGATAGAGTTGCCAAGCCAACCTTGGCTGAAAACATGAAAAAAGTTATAGCTGTAGAGAACGGATTTTAGCCTTAGAGAAGAAAAATGCATTAGAAGAAATAAAATCCAAAAAGGTCACCTTCAAAGACTAACCCAAGAAGAAAACACCTAAAGATCCTTACGATCTTGAAGGTCTGCAAAAAGTACTTAAAACCATGTCCAATGAAATGGTCGAGATAAAGAAACAAGTAGCTGAAACTTCTTCTAGAAAACCCTTTAGACCTTTTGAAAGAAATCCTATCTCTGATCCTAAATCTCTAAATACAATATCAAATGCTGAATCAGATTTGGAAGAAGTATTAATAGCTGATGAACAAACTGACGATGAAGAGCTAGTTGAAGTACATGGAATGTGGGATTTCATTCTTCCTTTGTCAAACAAGGAAGAAGAAGAAGAAGCTTTACCTATTGCCACCAGAAGCAAGAGCACTGTTGATTTGCCACAGGCAAGTAAGAAACAAAAACCATCAACTTCTGCTGTCAAAGAAAAAGCAATGGGTAAGAAATATTCTCCCAAATCTACTCAGACATCTCCTCCTCAATCTAATTCTTCGCTTTCAACCAAAAACTTGTTAAGTTATGACGTTATGGAATACATCATAGTGAAATATATGAAGAAGACTAGAGCTAATATTACACTATATGATTTTAGCAAGCCGAAACATCAACATAAGCTATTTCTCAAGGAATTAAATGTAGTTCCCTCTTCTCCTCTTCCTGTTGTTGTAATTTCTCAGGTTGCTTAAGGAATGAGCAAACCTCCCAGTACTTCATCGGATAAATTTAAATCAAATTACGTTTCTCTAATTGGTGGTAGATCTAATTCTCATACTCCTCCTTTTCTTTTGACTTTTGAAATATTTAACAATAATTTGCACAATTGTTTAGTTGATTCTGGGGCTTCATCCAACATTATGCCAAAAATGGTTTGCGCGAAATTAAATGTTTTACCCTAGAAATCTCCTATTCACATTGTACATTTAGATCAAACACAAGCTGAAGTCACAGGAGAAATTAATTCGGTTACCATCAGACTCTCATCAAATTTAAGAGTATGTCAAGTAATTGACGTACTAGTCGCTGATATTCTTGAATTTTACTGCTTGATCCTCAGTAGATTGGTTCAAAAATCTCCATGGCTATTTTGCAGCAGACTGGTCTCATATGTGGCTTCCTTACAATGGTAAGACAAATCAAATAAGGGTCAGTCGTGGAAAGCATCTAAAGTATACTGTGGCTGAACTAGATGGAGAAAATGAGCCCGTTGCATACAACAATAATATCATTGGAAATTATTCAGTTGAATCATTTTTGGGCAATTTTACTACACAAACTTCACCTTTTCTGGAGAATTTTGTTACATCACATTTCACATTTCGCAAAAGTCTTGTGTGCAGAAGTTAACATTACCAATTGAAGCATCACCGATTTGCGATATGCACAGAATATAAGAATATTCCTTTCAAGTCAAATCAGGTCAGACTTTTCGCATCACAAAGAGCAATTAAACATGTTAAATATTCCTTTATGAATTTTGATATCACGATGAACCCGACAAATGAATTAATTGTAATATCAGAATATGTTCACGTCCGTCGTATCATGATTTCACAAATTGCAGAATAAAAAAACTAGTAATTAAACAAATCTTGTGACATTGCGAATAGCTGATTTGTGATGAAATACAGACCCACTGACACATCATTAAAGTTATATTCACGTATTAAGGGTGGCACTTTAACAAGTTTTAATGACCTGCTCCAAAAATATCGTTAGCATAATGTGAAATAATCCGAATCTTACATGGATAGCATTTCATATTATGGATATTTACGATTCCGCAGTGCAAGAAATTAAATATATTCTCACCATTACAAATGCATTTAAGTGTTTCAGTTTCATTAATTTGAATAAGGTTTTCATATTTGCATGTCATTATACTCTTATTTTTTATTCTATGCAATATCACTCTCGTCTTTTTTATGGTGACAGGAATGTAATAGAGACTCGATTACTTAGTTGAATGATCAAGATGAATAAGGGAAAGGGAACATAGTCCACGATTAAAGATGTATTGGAACCATCACCTTTGTTTTATGATACAACTTGTATACCAAAGTGTGGTACCGACTCTTGGGAAAATGTTTATAGATTATTCGAGAAGGAATATAGAAGGAAGCCATGATAGATGATACACAATCTTCAGACTCTTCTTATCCTAAAGTTGCATGCTCTATCTTGCATAAGATAACAACGAGACCAAAGTTATTTCCCTATGTTGATATGGTCAAATGGATTATTGAAAATGTAAATATTGAGGACAGAGAATTCATGACATCAAGGCAAGTGGTCATTGGCTCCTTTAAATTAGAGGATATCAGAAAAAAGTATCATCTACCTCTGCCACACAAGGATTATGATAAAGAATTTGTGGAGAAATTTCCTGCTAAAAATGAAGGACCCTATGAAGTTATAAAACAATGGAGGGAAAATCCGAGCAAGCACAAGATGGATAAAACTGGTATCTTTTCAGTAGCCTCTCTCATTTCTCCTTATTTATACATTTCCGCAATGCTATGTAGGTTATTTGGGTACTCATATGCTACCAGGTTTTCAGTGGAATGAGTGCCTCTCATTGATGCCAATTCTAATTCTATAGTCATGGATTGGGTCACAATTTTTCCAAATAACTTATCCCACCATATGATAGAATATAGTGGGATAAGTTATTTGGAAAAATTGTGGCCCAATCCATGACTATAGAATTAGAATCGGCATCAATGAGAGGCACTCATTCCACTGAAAACCTGGTAGCATATGAGTACCAAGACTTTATATTTTATATTTTATATTTTAAACCTGGTAGCATATGAGTACCAAGGCTTTAGAGTGTAATTATAAAATATACTAAAACTTAAAAGATAAAAGGTCTCATTAAGAGCTTGCTTATCATGTTCATAGGGAAATAATAGACTGACATTACCAAGACTGCATACCAAAATAGGGTAATGGCCTGAGATTATCTTAATCTTAAAGACAAGGGGTCTCATCATGAGCCAACTTGTCCAGTTGAATTACAACCAATGAATGGCATTGTCATTATTTGGCCACCGAACCAGGACAATGACTTTTGAGTAATAAAATAAAATAATAATAAACTGTTTTAAAATAAAAATAAAAAGAAAATAAGTATATAATTTTGAATTTATCTCTAAAAATCCCATTCTTTTCTGGATGGGATATTGAATCATTGCTAGTTAAAAGGTAACCCTGTCGAGGCTATGGATGCCTGCTGGTAGTAGAGACTCTACCTGTGACAAATGAGTAAATTAAAAAGTTGATCTGCAAAAACCCCTCCTTTATTTAAAAAAAAATAAGTAAACACTGATATAGACAAAGGAAGTTTCATCTTTAAGAGGATCTCAAATGAATTGTAATTAGGTGTTTGTTTTTATGATTCATAGAAATGTTACTAATCTAAAATTTCATGCAATTCCTATTTCCTGAACTATCTCTACTTTGAAAGTTTTCGAAATTTCAAAATTTTCAGAGATAACGGGTTCTTCCAGTGAATCACCAATTGTTGTGCTGTACAACAACTCCCATTTGTTAGAATCCTTTAGATAACAAATGGGGACCCTTTAGAAAATAATTTTATTTAAAATACATTAAAATCTAAACAAAATCCAAAAAACCCACTCCAAAGATTAAATCACATTTCACATTTCGCAAAAGTCTTGTGTGCAGAAGTTAACATTACCAATTGAAGCATCACCGATTTGCGATATGCACATAATATAAGAATATTCCTTTCAAGTCAAATCAGGTCAGACTTTTTGCATCACAAAGATAAATTAAACATGTTAAATATTCCTTTATGAATTGTGATATCACGATGAACCCGACAAATGAATTAATTGTAATATCAGAATATGTTCACGTCCGTCGTATCACGATTTCACAAATTGCAGAATCAAAAAACTAGTAATTAAACAAATCTTGTGACATTGCGAATAGCTGATTTGTGATGAAATACAGATGCACTGACACATCATTAAAGTTATATTCATGTATTAAGGGTGGTACTTTAACAAGTTTTAATGACCTGCTCCGAAAAGATCGTTAGCATTATGTGAATTAATCCGAATCTTACATGGATATCATTTCATATTATGGATATTCACGATCCGCAGCTCAAGAAATTCAATATATTCTCACCATTACAAATGCATTTAAGTGTTTCAGTTTCATTAATTTGAATAAGGTTTTCATATTTGCATGTCGTTATACTCTTATTTTTTATTCTATGCAATATCACTCTCATCTTCTTTATGGTGATAGGAATGTAATAGAGACTCGATTACTTAGTTGAATGATCAAGATGAATAAGGGAAAGGGAACATAGTCCATGATTGAAGATGTATTGGAACCATCACCTTTGTTTTATGATACAACTTGTATACCAAAGTGTGGTACCGGCTCTTGGGAAAATGTTTATAGCTTATTCGAGAAGGAATACAGAAGGAATCCATGATAGATGATACACAATCTTCAGACGCTTCTTATCGTAAAGTTGAATGCTCTATCTTGCATAAGATAACAACGAGACCAAAGTTATTACCCTATGTTGATATGGTCAAATGGATTATTGAAAATGTAAATATTGAGGACAGAGAATTCATGACATCAAGGCAAGTGGTCATCGGCTCCTTTAAATCAAAGGATATCAGAAAAAAAAAGTATCATCTACCTCTGCCACACAAGGATTATGATAAAGAATTTGTGGAGAAATTTCCTGCTGAAAATGAAGGACCCTATGAAGTTATAAAACAATGGAGGGAAAATCCGAGCAAGCACAAGCTGGATAAAAATGGTATTTTTTCAGTCGCCTCTCTCGTTTCTCCTTATTTATACATTTCCGCAATGCTATGTAGGTTATTTGGGTACTCATATGCTACCAGGTTTTCAGTGGAATGAGTGCCTCTCATTGATGCCGATTCTAATTCTATAGTCATGGATTGGGCCACAAATTTTCCAAATAACTTATCCCACCATATGATAGAATATAGAAGGAATAATTGTGTTACTACAAGAACAATTCCTCCATTTTATATGTCTATCTATGTCATGGATCTTGTATGTTTTGTTTTTCCTTTTCCAATTATGGGATGGAAGTGGACTCCTCAGGATCCCATGCCAATCCATGTGTATCATAAAGCTCTTTGGAAATATTGTTTCAATGAACATTTCTATCAGATTTTTCAAGGGGTTATGCTCCCTATTTATTAGGTTGTCTTCGATAATAATGCCCCAAGGTTATCAGAAGAAGTTGTTCGTTCCATTCTTTGTATCTTGTCACTAGGGATCAAAATGGGCTCTTACTATGTTTGATTTTCAGAGATTTTTTGCACATGAGTTTTAGTGCAAATCATATCTTAAGTATGTTCATCGGAAGCAACTCAAAAAAATCTTTCCAACAGTATATCACACTCCCAAAATCGGTTTCTGGATCAGAAGATATGAGCAAATGAATAATTGACTCAAAAATCAACCAATGCAGCAGTTCATGTATTTAACAATCTTGAGGAAGCTAGGAGATGCCAGTGGCTGGTTTTGTGGCTGAATTGTGATAGACAAGGAGAGAACATAGCATTTGAGGTCACATATTTCTATCGTGTTGCTAATCCTTATCTCAACACATGGCGAGCTTGTTTCTCTGCTTTGATTGAAAGAGATATCCTAGAATTTGTGTAGAGGTTGGTTCGTACAAATTGGTTTTTTGCAGATGTAGTTCTTGGTAATTGAGAACCTGCTTCCAATTCATGGCATAGGGCACTGCACATTGCTAACAGTGATATTGTTGGTGAAAGGTTTACAGTTTCTGATCTCATGGTCCTAGAGAGGAATTACTTGGAGATTTATAAGCATGAACCTTAAGGAGGTTAAAATTGATGAGGAGGTAGATGTCATTATATCGGAATGGATAGATTACATGCTTCTATATGAGAGCATGATTTCTAGTGTAATCGTTGCAAGAGATCGTTGGCTCAAGTCAGGGGGGATAATTTTTCCTTCTCACGTGACATTTACATGGCACTAGTTACACATCCTGGAAGATACAGTGAAAGTGTTGACTTCTGGCGAAATGTCTATGGAATTGATATATCTGCGATGTTACCATTGGGAAAGCAATGTACCTTTGAGGAGTCTTGCATCGAAACTATCACAACAGAAATGTATCGACATGGGAAATTTTTATCAAATAAATTGATTGTAGCACTGTCACAATACTGGAGTTGGAATCAGTTACTACAAATTTCAATGTGTCGTCTATAATGAAAGCATCCCTGCATGGTTTTGCATTATGGTTTGATGTTTCATTTGGAGGGAATGCAACAAAATCTAGTGATACCCAGTCAGAATCGTCAATAGACAACTCTTTATCTGGAGATGTTCATGTAAATGGTGTACATCAAAGAAAAAGTGTGTGAAATCTCTATATCTAATTTTTCTTAGAGGTGAAGCTAGATAAAGTAACTCCAGGTTCTATTACATTGTCACAAAGTAGGGAGAACCCACGCTTTCTGAATATACACCTAGAATATGCTTCTGGGGGACAATGCATTGTGAAGGAATCTATTATGCGGTGATATTTTCAGCTTGTTCACAGCCTTTGTAGCATCATTCTAAAACATTTGATTTGATTATTTCATTGGTTCCTTGACGTTTTCTATAGCAAAGTTGATTTGAAAGAATGTTGTGCTAAATTCATACCACAATTTTGTCGTCTGAATATCATCATAGGAGCTGGGTGCTCTTGTATGATGTTTATGCTATTACCATGGCTATCAAGAGGAAAGTCTTATAGCATGCCTAAGACTTCTCATTTTTGTAGTGGCTTATCTCAAAGTGCACATTCTATTAGCAAAGGTGGAGAGTTTCTAGTCAAATAAGATGTCAAATATTGCTGTGGTTTCATAGAAAAGGACAGTTTCAAATGTCAGTTTGAAGAAGTTTCGTGAGTGTATAACGTTTGATTCATTGCTCAATGATTGCCTGCAAGCAGAAATACGCCACATTTTAGAAACATTCCAAATCCGGATGCCTTGTTTTATTCATTTGTGTTAAAATTGTAAATTTGTATGAAGTGAGTCTTGGGAGGAATAAAAAATGTGGTCATATGGTTTTGCTACCTTTCATTTCACTTTTTCTCCCTCAGAATATAACATGCTGATATGTCGTATGCTTTAGTCTTAATGGAATTCATTAAATCCGCCAAGAAATATTCTGGATATCTCCATTATACAGGCACATTAGCTATTTTTCTGGATGAGTGTAATCGACTGGAACTAAATACCTAAATGGGAAAAGTGAGGATTTGTTTTGGTGGCTAAAAAAACACCGTGAGTGTTGCACATAGCCCTTTGGCACTGTACGTATAGCCATATTCAAAGAGCACTGTGCGTAGCCCTTTGGCATTACGCATAGGGCCATCCCCAAGGTTACATCAAGGAGAGACACCTGGCATTGGAAGGTAATAGAGGTTAGACATCAAAATGCCAAATGTTAGTTTGAAGAAAGTTGGGAAGTGGAAATTTGGTTTTCAATTGCCAGATGCTGAGTGTAGTGAAATTAAACGACCTAACTTTAGGTTGGGTTCTAAAATTGGACCTATTTATATCTCATGTTATGATATTTATTCAAATCAGATGGCTTTTAAAGTTTATCTAGCTCAACTTGATGTATGTGTTTATAAGGTGGAAACGCTAGTGAAGATTAAGATAGAGAAGGCATCTCGATGTCTCATACAACAAAAAATGTTTCTGCAAGTTTCGAAAATTTTGTTTGGGAAGGAAAACTCGATAAGTTATGACCTAGTTTTGAAAGAAACCTTGTGTATTGGTTCCAAGGATTCTTGTTTTTGTCATGCTTACAATGAGAAGCACAATCAAGCAAGCAACCATGAGAGATTTGATGATTCTAGGAGGAAACTTGGTACCAATACTAATGATTCTTGCAGTCAAGTTTCTCACAGATTGTCCACTTGCACTACAACAATTAAAGGGAGAAAACATGAAGATGGAGAAATCCAAGGAACAAAACAAAGAGCAACTAACTTGGAACAATTATACTTCCTTGCCCTTTACTCAGAATGTGATAACCGAGACTTGGTGAATAGGGAATATCATAACTGGTGTGATGAGGAAAGCATTGCAAGACATGAAGATTAAAGGGAAATTCATTCCTGAAGGATGGCGTGTTCTCACATACTTGAACATCCATTCATCTTGATGAAGACTATTATGAAAATCCACACAATTTCAATCCTTGGAGATGGCAAGAAAAGGATGCAAGTGTCAATAGTTTTATTCCCTTTGGAGGAGGCCATAGACTTCGCCCAGGCATCGACATGGCAAGACTGGAAGCTTTCATCTTCTTGCACCAGCTTGTGACCCAATACAATGGGGAGGCAGATGACGATTCCATTTGGACACAGTAGTAAAGAGGGCAGCCATGATAGAAGGGGTGATACAAAGAGTCTAGGGGCGCTACGCGTAGGGCCATCCTTAGCTTCACATATGGAGGAAGAACACACTGAAGACAACATTCTTGTTTCTAGGCATTGCCTTTTGCATTTTTTTCTTATATACTCAATGCACTGATATAGGGTGAGAAATCATTTGGTGCAGTTCATGTTGGGAGTATGTTTGCCTTGGTCCTTTTATAGTTCAGAATTTCTATGCTAGTAGTCCCTGTTAGTGTTTGAAACCTGCAATTGAGGATCCAGTGAAGACCAATAAAATCCCCAGGAAAATTCTTGAGCAAAGCTTGGTACATGCAACCCATTTTCTCAATATTGATTGGAGGCATTTTTCCTTGTGGAGCTGGTCTTGGGGCAATGCTTATGTGCCCATCATTTGCGAGAATCATTTCCATGATGTGAGAGGCATCTGTAGACACACAATTAACTCAGGCTATTGCAAAAAATAGTATGGAAAGGGAAATGGTTAAATTTGTTTGGATTACGGATGCCAAAAGGTCACAACTGCAACAAGAGACTCTCGTTCTATCCTAGCCTCTGGGATAGTAAGAAGTGGAACATCTCTTGCAGCGTAGGATCAGTGAAAGACATTAAAGCTTGGATTTACAACCAAGGCTGCTCCTTCCAAGACTTCTTCAGGTGCTGCCTCCAAAAAGCAAAATCTATTTCCAAAGTGTCATCAATTTTTGGGAATGACAATGATGGAGAATCATAACTAGATGTGGCATTATTTCGAATCTTTCTGAGAACCAATGACAAGTATTTTAGCCATGAAATCAGCAAACATTGAGTTTTTGAAGGAGAGGTGGCAGTATTCAAAACATCAACGAACAAATGGAAAATATTTCAGGAATCCAAGGCATCTATAGGATGCAGGTGGAAGATGATTGATCAACATCTCAAAAAATCCCAAATTTCCAGCGATGACACCTTCAACAAATCGACAACAAACCAATTATTCTTTTTGGATGAGATTTAATTAAATTATTTAGTTATAATTTTAATTATGTTATTTGATTGTAGAACATATTTGTTTGTTTTGATTTTAATTATTTTGATTCCTATGTTTAGGAAATCATAATTAATATGTAATAGGGTATATATAGGGTGATTTTTGAAGATGTAGAGGTTCGATTTTTGCAACAGAGTGAGGTTGCCTTGGAATGTGCAAAGTTTCTTCTGAATATTATTTTTAATGGAGTAGTTTTTGTCCTTTAGATTTGGGATCAATCACGGTGTTTAATGTCCAGCATGTGTTTGTTTTTCTGAAAAATTCACTTACTTTGTTTTTTCTGCTAATTCATGTTACAAAAATATTTAAGGGAAGTTTTAGGAATCCATCCACGCATGATGCTCCTTTTGCAATGATTTTTTTTTAAATGTAGTGGTTATCTTTGCATAATCCATCCTCTGTTAGATGCTCTATTGAGTAACCCGATGTTTCTTTTTCTTCCAATGTTGCCACTGTAGATCCATCCCTTTATTGATGCTTGCAATGCAACGAGCTTGCTCCTCTTTCCTTCTCTCATTTACATCTTTTATCTGGCCGAAAATTGCACTTACTTTGCCCCAAGTTTGCCAACAGAAACTAGCCTCGATTCCATAGCCCAATGGTCCTTTCTCTTGCTATTTTCGACCCTCAACTTTAAATCAAATCCCCGTACTTCATAGCTAGCCTAATATTCACTTATTGCAGCCACATTTTGTTGGCAAAGAGAGAGCCCTCTCTGGTCTAGCAGGGCTAGATGCCAGATCGAAAGCTTGGTCTGTGGTTACCTCGGAATTACCTCTTCTCAGCCTTGAGGTTCATTCTGAGTGCTAATAGAAGACAAGGTTGATATTCAAGCTGTGGCAAGATGGTTTAGAGAAGAATTATTCACATATATCAGAGTTTTTGGAAGCACTACTCCACCACATGTACTTCCGTGGTATGTCCCTGATAAATTGCTAGTCAAAGAAATTGCATACCAGACAGTTACGAAAGGCGTAACCAGATCTCTCAAAGAGTCTAAAAGATCTATCTGGCCCACTTTTCCACTCTGGTGTGGCGTTTATTGCTTAAATGACTTCAGACATGCACAAGTCAAAGTCAAACACATTCACAGTTTGAATCTGGTTGAGTTTCGAGAAAGACAATATGACCCTATAAAGGTCGTGTATGATTTTACCATGCCTATCAAGGTTAAGGCATTTATTCATGAGGATGATTGTTTTGACGATAATTTTGTAGCACCTGAACAATTTTCACAAGTACAAATTTTAGTTGCCCTCCGAATGAATCCGAATGAATTAGCAGAATTTAAGGAATACAGACATCAAAGGTTAACCCACATACCTTTGAATCTACTTAATATAATCCCACAAGAATATTAGGAAGAAAGGTTGTCTACTAATGTCTCATAAGAGGATTTAAATAAAACATCCGATGATGCTGAATCACAAAAATAGTTTGCTATAGAGAAAGACCTAGAAGAAACTTCCAATAATAAGAGTAATGAGAAGGGACTTGATCAGGATCAAATGCAGAAATAATGGGGGCAGTTTGAGAAAATCATCAATGAATCACAAGGTGGTACGATTCAAGTTCAAGCACAAACTTTTCCTGAAACACCAAAACATCCCGAGAAATCTTCAAAAAAAGTTGTCGCTACTTAAGAGGATATCGAAGTAATTCATCCTTTTCATTCTTCAAAAATTGTTCTGAAAGAGGAGGAAATTCCTCCTTTGGATATTTTTTATAGTGCCAAAGATCAATCAGTAATGAAGAGGCAAAGGAAAAAGAGAAAAGTTGACCATGCTGCTATTAGCCTGCTAGGCAATGAACCAATGAATGTTGTCTGGAAGGATACACCTATAGATCCATCTGAAAATTTGACCAAATTATCTCAGTTTGTAGGATCTTATGCTTCTGCAATGATTGAAAAAGAAGAAGAAGTAAGAAATTTGATCAAAGAAAAAGAGGAAAGAATAAAGCAACTGGAATACCAACTCATAAAAGAAGAGTAGAATTCAGAGGAACATATTAAATCACAACTTGAATAAATGCAACAAAGTTTTGATAGCCTAAGACTTCAGAGCCAAGTAGAATTAAATGCTAAAGATACTGAAATCACATAGCTGCGATTTACTACAGACGAATAAAGGATTACCCAAAAGTTGATGAATTCATGAAAGAAGCTTTAGAAATCAATTCGTTGCTATCAAAGCAACAATCGATCTTTTGTGAGCAGGTAATAGAGATTAGTCCATTGTGCCAAGAAGATGATACATTAGTGGGTCAATTCAATGAAATCAATTTTGAAGAAATAGATGAGAAAATCTCAAATTTGATCACATGGTAGGATAATTTGAAAGGAAAGACAACATAATTGCCAAAGGTCATAGAACCTCACAAGGACATTCTCTTCACTGATTGGGAAATCCAAATAAAGTAGGCTGAAAGGGAAGTTTCAAGTGCAAGCAAAACATCAAACAATATAATTGAAACTATTAATGATAATATTTGGTATGCAGGTTTCATTCAAAGATGTTCACCAGGAAATCGGCCTGAAATTGATGATTTGAAGTTAATTTGGCACGATAGTATTACAACAAAAGAACAATGAATCAAACAACTGTTGAATTTGAATTGGGATGCTTATTGGTCATATTTGGCAAAACCGCATAGTCAATTGATGATCCTATGATTCTTAACCAATTCAATCATCCATATGATTCCATTGCTATCAGATCTAGTTAGGAAGCTCTTGTTGGGTGCATATTTGATTGTTGCATCATTTTTTTCACCTCTTCCCTACACTACATAGGTTTCATTGAAATTTCGCATTGCACACTATCTCTAGCCTCATGTTGCACCCATGACTATTGAGACTATGCAATGCACTCACCTCAAGAACTGTGTAATTTTTCTTGTCAATCCAGTGATTGTTTTTGTGATCTTGCTTTGAGGGTCAATTTTCTGAAACTAATTTGTCTTTTCCATGAGTTCATTTTCCTCCTACAGGTATTGCAGTTGTTGGGCACTTCTCTTCATCATTCACTAACATAATGGCACCAAAGGGATCTGCTTCAAAGGATACCACTGAAAGAAACATCGTGGAGGCAGTTGAGAGTATGCCAATGAACTTTCCATTTTACTCAAATATTCATAGAAAAAGAATCAAATATCACATGGCAGAAAGTGAACGAAGCATTCTCAACAAGAAGCTTAAAATAAGACCTTGAAGACCGAAAGGTATATATCAATGTTTAGAAATCATGGTTACATAAGATTGCATGCAGGTATCTAGCTTTCCCATGTGCAAACATTGTTAGCTGGATAGTGTCTCATACAAATCCAAAGACTATGACTATGAACAATGTTAGTGGATAAAGGCTTTCTTATTTTCTGGAACGGGATTATCATCTCAAGTACCATTTGTCGGAGTTGGAACCTCTCATGGATTCTGTTGATTTTGGGTAGCATCAAATGCGCTCTAGCCACAAAATTTGGTGGAGAGGTCGGGGCACATGAGATCTCCAATATCCAGAAAGGGTTTGGGCAGATTCTAAACAGATCAGGAGATATTAAAATAATTAATATTTTAATAGAGTCCCTAAGTCTAAACTTAGGAAAAATAAAAGATTAATGTATATTAATATGAATCTGTGTTAGAGTGGTCCAAAAGACATGGATCAAGCTAGATCTAATCTTAGTCATTGATGAGGGACTTAATCACGACCGTTGAGATGTCAACATGAAAAGTATAAGAGGAGGCTTGAGGATCACTTGGAGAGCACACTAGATGATCAGTGATTGTATTCTCTAAAGCAGGGTTTGCTAAGAAAGATAGAATCAGTGATCAGGAGAGAAGATGAGGGGCATTGAGTACAGAGAAACAAAGAAGGTCGAGATTGTGTCGAGAGAGTAGCGCAGCAGCCAAGGAGGGTGATGCAGAGCCAACAAAGGCTCATGCAGGGCCTCGCAAAGGCAGCCAAGTGTTGCGCAGAGCACCATACGGGCCAGCGTAGTTGACGTAGGGCCTCTTGGGCTGATGCAGGCCAAGGAAGGCTGACGCAGGGCCAGCGTTGGGCTAGGAGAGGCTGACGCAGTCCAGATTGGCAGACACTAGGGTTGCAGAGCAGTTTTGTGCTGAGGAACTACCAGAAGGATTTTTTGGGGTTTTAGCTAAGAGATTTCTCTCAAATTGTGAGGTATAGCTGCTAAGGAAATTCTCTATTGGGTAGGCCAGTTTCGGCACCCAGATTGTACTATAATATTACTTAATAAGAAAACCCTCAGATAGCTACATCGGTTTTCCCGCATTGGGTTTTTCCGGGGACATTGGTCCAAAAAAAATGGTGTCATGTCGTGTGTTTGTTCTTGTTCCTTTTAGTTGTTGATCTGTAATATGTTAAGCATGCACTGGTGTTTATTTTCAATATTTACTTTGTAAATAACTTGTTAAAGAAAAATAACAAGTAGTTAGGAATAAATCAGAAAAAGTGCATGAAGGGTTTCTAAACTAAGTAAACTTAGAAACTTCAACATGGTATCAGAGCGTGATTGCAGATCATAGGAGGACTAAAGTACATCAGCCGAGTGGAGCAATAGCAGTATAAAACAGTTGTCCCGAGGTGACAGAAGTTGTTTCTAGCAGGGCAGAAGCCAAGGAAGTGTGACGCAAAGCCATCTAGAGCCACGCAGAAGAATCCAGGAACTACGCAGAGCCTCGGAGAGGCCATTGTAGCTAACACAGAGGGCTAGAGGGCTGACGCAGACCCATCCGGAGTAACATAGAGCCAGCATGAGGCAGAGAGGGGCTGACTCAGTTCACAGAGAGGCAGTTGTTGGGGTCTAGAAGGCTACAGGAATATTGCAGAGTGGAGCTGGTAAGGTACTTTAGTCATAACAGTACCTAACAGAGCAGGGCCAGAGGAGTTATTACCAAGGGTTTCTAGCCAAGGAACCTAGATCAATAGTGCAGTTGCACAAGACGATCAAAGTAGGGGACATCTCAAAAAGCGGCAAAAGGATTTCCAGGACGGAAATCAGGACTTAGAGGGAGTCCAGAAGATAACTTCCTGACAGGAAGTAGAGACTTAGAGGAATCAAAAAAAGCACTTCCAGGAGGGAAGTAGAGGAGCATAATGGCACTACACAGGGTAAGAGACCAAGATAGACTGGACGGAGCATCGAACTTCGCAGTCTGGAAGTCCAGAATCTTATCAATGCTTGATAGGAATTGTGTCAAGAACTTCACCTTCAAGGTTATAGCTATCCCATTCAACCCCAATGATAACGACAAGTACGAAGAGGCGATGGTGATGGCCAAGTGCATTATCCTTGACAAGGTCAAGGATCATGTGGTACCACATATAGCCAAGAAGGAAATAGAAGTTGAGATGTGGGAGGCTCTCAAGAACCTGTACTAGCATACTTCTATGTAGAGAAGAATGTTGCTTTAGAACCAGATGAGGTCGTATCAGATGAAGAAGGGTCAATCGATTAACACCTTCCTCGAAGGACTGAATGAGATCTGAGACCAATTGACTGCTATAAGAGCGACACCGGATCAGGAGCTTATGGTGAGGACAACCCTGAATGCTATCTCAGAAGATTGGGAAGTGTTTTTCCAGAGTATCCTAGGCAGAGGGACTCTCCTACCTTAGGATGAGATGTGGGTAGCTCTCTGCCAAGAAGAGATCAGACGGCAGTCAAAGACAGGTAGCAGCAGCAAAGGGATCAAGCTCAAGCAGGAGGAGTAGGATGTGGCTCTAGCATCTGAGGGAAAGAAGGAGAAGTGAAAGAAGAAAGATATCTCCAAGATCCAGTGCTTCCACTATGGGGACATGGGTCATTATGCAACCCATTGCTCAAGGAAGAAGAGTAAGGGAGAGTCTTTCCGGACTAAGGCAACGCCAGCACAGGTAGAGAAGGAAGTTTTGACAGACAATGATTGTGCCATGAGTGCACATACGCCACTTGAACGGAAGTGGGGAGACATTGAGTTGTAGTCAGATGGACTACAGGTGATGAGGGGAAGGATCCTCGAGGTACCTAGCCTCTTGTATTAGACCTTGCTACAGGAGCCCCGGCGAGGAGTAACAGGACTGGCTAGGTGGGTAGAGACGGATGTGGATGGAGCAACAGAGAGAGCTACAGTGCATGAGTCCAAAGACAGCACAGAGCTATCAGGCTGTAGTAGTGCGAGAGGCACAGGAGTGTTGCACCAGTGTAGGAGGGCACAAAGAGGTGCGCAACGGTGCGATATGTAGGGACTTGTTGCAGCAGCGCAGAGGTCAGAGAGAGGGAGCACTTGTTGTCAGCGGCAAAAGGAGCTTCAGCATCAGTGGGTGTTTCTAGCCCAACATGGACGTCAGTTGGGAGATAAGTTACTTACTTCTAAATAACTAAGTTGCAGTGCAGCAGTGGGAAGCATGATGCAGCATGATGAGAGGAGGTGTAGTGCGGATGTAGTGCTGGGAGAAAGGACCAGCAGCAGCATGGATGCATAGGGAGTTGTCGTACATATGCAGCAATGGAAGTGGCAGAACCATGGACAGTAGTACAAGAGGCAGCAATGTAGAGGATGTTGGGCAGGAAGGCCTATCATCAACACAGGTACCGATGTCGGATGATCAGAGTAATAGTCAGTGAGGAGTATTGCTAGAGCACAGTCCTTGCTAAGAGGGAGTGTTGATTTTGGGTAGCATCAAATGTGATCTAGCCACAAAATTTGGTGGAGAGGTTGGGGCGCATGAGATCTCCAATACCCAGAAAGGGATTGGGCAGATTCTAAACAGATCAGGAGATATTAAAATAATTAATAATTTAATGGAGTCCCTAAGTCTAAACTTATGGAAAATAAAATATTAATGTGTACTAATATGAATCTATGTTAGAGTGGTCCAAAAGACATGTATCAAGCTAGATCTAATCTTAGCCATTGATTAGGGACTTAATCTCGGCTATTGAGATGTCAACAGGAAAAGTATAAGAGGAGGCTTGAGGGTCACTTGGAGAGCACGCCAGATGATTAGTCATTCTATTCTCTAAAGCGGGGTTTGCTAACAGAGATAGAATCAGTGATCAGGAGAGTAGCTTAGGGGAATTGAGTATAGAGAAATAGAGAAGGCAGAGATTGTGCCGAGAGAGCAGCGCAACAGCCAAGGAGGGTGATGTAGAGCCAGCAAAGGCTCACGCAGGGCCACGCAGAGGCAGCCAAGTATTGCGCAAAGCACCAGAGGGGCCAGCATAGGAAGAAGAGTAAGGGAGAGTCTTTCCGGACTAAGGCAACGCCAGCACAGGTAGAGAAGGAAGTTTTGACAGACAATGATTGTGCCATGAGTGCACATACGCCACTTGAACGGAAGTGGGGAGACATTGAGTTGTAGTCAGATGGACTACAGGTGATGAGGGGAAGGATCCTCGAGGTACCTAGCCTCTTGTATTAGACCTTGCTACAAGAGCCCCGACGAGGAGTAACAGGACTGGCTAGGTGGGTAGAGACGGATGTGGATGGAGCAACAGAGAGAGCTACAGTGCATGAGTCCAAAGACAGCACAGAGCTATCAGGCTGTAGTAGTGCGAGAGGCACAGGAGTGTTGCACCAGTGTAGGAGGGCACAAAGAGGTGCACAACGGTGCGATATGTAGGGACTTGTTGCAGCAGCGCAGAGGTCAGAGAGAGGGAGCACTTGTTGTCAACGGCAAAAGGAGCTTCAGCATCAGTGGGTGTTTCTAGCCCAACATGGACGTCAGTTGGGAGATAAGTTACTTACTTCTAAATAACTAAGTTGCAGTGCAGCAGTGGGAAGCATGATGCAGCATGATGAGAGGAGGTGTAGTGCGGATGTAGTGCTGGGAGAAAGGACCAGCAGCAGCACGGATGCATAGGGAGTTGTCGTACATATGCAGCAATGGAAGTGGCAGAACCATGGACGGTAGTACAAGAGGCAGCAATGTAGAGGATGTTGGGCAGGAAGGCCTATCATCAACACAGGTACTGATGTCGGATGATCAGAGTAATAGTCAGTGAGGAGTATTGCTAGAGCACAGTCCTTGCTAAGAGGGAGTGTTGATTTGGGGTAGCATCAAATGTGATCTAGCCACAAAATTTGGTGGAGAGGTTGGGGCGCATGAGATCTCCAATACCCAGAAAGGGATTGGGCAGATTCTAAACAGATCAGGAGATATTAAAATAATTAATAATTTAATGGAGTCCCTAAGTCTAAACTTATGGAAAATAAAATATTAATGTGTATTAATATGAATCTATGTTAGAGTGGTCCAAAAGACATGTATCAAGCTAGATCTAATCTTAGCCATTGATTAGGGACTTAATCTCGGCTATTGAGATGTCAACAGGAAAAGTATAAGAGGAGGCTTGAGGGTCACTTGGAGAGCACGCCAGATGATTAGTCATTCTATTCTCTAAAGCGGGGTTTGCTAACAGAGATAGAATCAGTGATCAGGAGAGTAGCTTAGGGGAATTGAGTATAGAGAAATAGAGAAGGCAGAGATTGTGCCGAGAGAGCAGCGCAACGGCCAAGGAGGGTGATGCAGAGCCAGCAAAGGCTCACGCAGGGCCACGCAGAGGCAGCCAAGTATTGCGCAAAGCACCAGAGGGGCCAGCATAGCTGATGCAGAGGCTCCCAGAGCTGACGCAAGGCCTCTTGGGGCTGAAGCAGGCCAAGGAAGGCTGACACAGGGCCAACTCTAGGCTAGGAGAGGCTGACATAGTCCAGATTAGGCACACACTAGGGTTGCAGAGAAGTTTTGTGCTGAGGAACTACCGAAAGGATTTTCTGGGGTTTCAACCAAGAGATTTCTCTCAAACTGTGAGGTATAGCTGCTAAGGAAATTATATTTTGGGTAGGCTAGTTTCAGAACCCATATTGTACTCTGATATTGCTTAATAAGAAAACCCTCAAATAGTTGCACCTATTTTCCCGCATTGGGTTTTTCTGGGGACATTGGTCAAAAAATAATGGTGTCATGTGGTTTGTTTATTCTTGTTTCTTTTAGTTGTTGATCTATAATATGTTGAGCATGCACTGATGTTTATTTTTAGTATTTACTTTGTAAATAACTTGTTAAAGAAAAATAACAAGTAGGTAGGAATAAATCAGAAAAGTGCATGAAGGGTTTCTAAACTAAGTAAACCTAGAAACTTCAACAGATTCTTACTTTTATGTTGCCACCAGGTACTTGATCACGAAGGATATTATCAAAATTTGGGTGAAAGATCTAGAAAAAATATGTCTGACATCCACTAACACCTACAAGATAAATATCTCAGGAGGGACTATCAACTCTTGATAGTTCTTTGTTGCAAAATCTATGGTCAACAAAGCACTGAGACCTTCCCTGAAGGGTGGGCATCTTTACTGAACTAGGTTGTGAACAAAGTAAGACCATTCAACTAGTAAGACTTGTTGGCTCAATAGCTAAGGATCCATGTAGCTAATTCCCTTAGACCTCCCAAGGGAAAGCAAGCTAGATTTTACATGTCTACCTATCTATTGGATGCAATTTATGCCCACAATGCATTCGCTCACATGAGTTGGACTTGGACACCACGAGGGCCTGCCGTGCACATTCATTTCAAACTTCTTTTAGATTTTTGCCATAGAGGAGTAATGGAAAAGCTGACTAATCACTTCCTCATTACGTTGTATAAGTTGATATTTGAGGAAGATCCACCTTGCATGTCACGTTGGGAAATGGAAGCAGTTTTGGAGATAACAGATTTGTTTGCCTCACCGAATGGCACTTTACTCAAAGTGTTAAGTGGACAGAATTCTTTGCATCTTTTACCGAGGTATGCCATCGATAAATTAGTTATTCAAGAAGTTTCATACCATATCTCCACTTGGTTGTCAACAACTTTGCAAAGGAAGAAGATATCACCTTGGATCGCTCTTCCTATGCAGATCAAATTGTATGAAATCAAGAATCTCAAAGTTGCGGACATCGAAGGCAAGCAAATAGAGAAATTCACATTCAGTTATTTGGACTTCAATTTGTATGATCTGAGGAATGTTTGCAAATACCATTGTGCGAGGATTGATTATCAGTGGCTAAGAAATACCTTTCACAGACCTAAGGAGGAAGCATGGAAGAATTGTTATAATGCCTCCAAGTCCCACGAACCAGTTAGCTTCATTGGAACATCGCAAGTTACTCCACAGAAAGAAGTCACTCTAGAGGCATCATCAACAGAGAAGTGCAGCCTAGTGCACAATAAGGCTTAGAGGAAAGTTTCATACAGTCCAAGAGGAGAGGGAAGCCACAAGATGAAAGTAGATCTAATAATACTTAAAGTGGCCACATCAGCAGACAAGAAGAGGAAACAGTGGATACAGGAAGGTGAACAGAAGTAGAGGGGAGAATGAGAGCAGAAGATATTGGAGGAAGAAAGGAAAAGAGTAGAAGAAGAAGAAGTCGCATGAAGACAAGCCAAAGAACAAGAACAGAACCATCAACTAGAGTAGGAGAGCAAACAGATGCAAGACAAGGAGCTCGCTCAAGAGATTGAAGAGTTGATTGATATCCAAGACATGGAGGTAGAACCGTAGCCACAAAACCAAGATGTTAACCTGATGCAAAGTACACAACAGGTCATCATTCAGTATCCCCATCCTCTATTAGAGAAAATGCCAAGGGAGGAAGAGGAAATTTTCCCTCTCAATGAAGGTCTGTCCGTGGACACATACATTCTGACTTATGAAAAGCTTCAGAAAAGGAAACCAAAAAAAAAAAAAAAAAATTGTACAAGTGAGGAATAAACATTTTTTCGACGACCTTGCGTCTCCTGCATTCATCAGAGAAAGGTTGATTGTTACATACACCACCAAAGATCTAGATGCCATTGACACAGCCAACTCTACCTTTGCAAGTGCTACAAAGTCTAACACAAAATATCTGATGGCCGAGAACAAACAATTGGCAAAGAACTTGGAGGCTGCTAAGCAAGAGGTTGAATAGCTCCGAAGAAAGGTACAGAATGCAACTCCCGCATAGGTGTATCTGGAAGAACTGAAGGTAGCAATACTTGGTGAGGTATTGACACTGGGAGAGACCATGAAAAATATTTATGAGGATCTTGTTACCATGCATAAGGTAGTTGTCATCTTGCATGGATTACAACAGAAGTGTAAATATCATGTCAAAAATCTTAAGGACGTATAATCATCTATTTTTGTCATGAATTAATGGTCAATGCAATACAAAAGGGAATCACTTGAATTGGGAAAGAAGACAAGGAAAGGGGCATATTTGGAGAAAGAAAAGGTTCAGATGCTCATCCAGAATAATAAACAACTCGCCTCTTTCATTTCCAACTTTCAAGCCTCATATGCACGATTCTACAACAGCTTGGATTTCTTGGTGAAATCACACAAGATCCCATTAGTTGGCTCACTCGCTGAGACCAGATGTAGTAATCAGGTCAGGCGAGAGATTAAAGAATACTTGGACTAGTTGAGATGAATCATCATCAAGGAATGTATTGAAGTAAACAAAAAAAATGAAGAAGTACATTGGTGGCCTTGTCCAAATCAATACAATTTTACTCCTTCTCAAGAAGGAAACACAAACGAGTTCCAAATTAGTGTACCCCATGGAGGCTAGAGTCTGCTTCCAGCCTGACACCATCACACGGTTTGGGGATCCCATCGTGCAGTACAAATATTGGCACCATTATGTGCCAGAGAAACATCAAGTGGAAGTTGTTGAGCTGGAATTTCCCCAAACTCAAGCTTAATTGTTTTGTCTTATTAGGTTGTCTAGTTGGCTCTACCCAATTTTTTCATATATGGGTACGAGTATATTGTAATATTATTTTGGAATTAATTTGCAAGTGGAATTCCAAGTATAAATTATGGAAAATGAAGAGTCGTGATGTAATGAAGTTGAAGAGTCATCTTGTCAAGAAGTTGAAGATTTATGAGAGAAGTCGAAGAGTCACAAGGGGAAGTGAATAGTCACCCCTTTTGTTATAGATATACCTTCATAACTCATGTAAAGGGATTTTGGGAGCCAAGATTTTGGCTAGGATTTTAGCTTAGAATCAGGAGCTTGGGAGTTTGTTGAGAGCCTTGGCTTCTTTGTAGCATAGAGGGAGTATATTTATCTGGAGGAGCAGGTGTAGACTCCATATTCCACTCTTGGGGCTAGTGTTTCGTCAATGATATATGTATGCTTGGAACTTTCACTTTAATAAAACATCAGATCTGGCACATTTTCATGCATATGTTGTGAACATAATAGGAATATTCTTGTTATGTTTACAATATATGTTATTTCACTTATGCTAACGCTTATGAACTATTTCGTTTGCATTAGTATGAATCTTGTTGAATGTGTGTTGTTGTTTAATTCAGTGATGGTTAACGTGTGCACTATTTTCGCAGGCTATCTCGTGTGTTCCTTTCAAGTTGCACACTATTATAGGATTCTATGGGGCTCACTCACTTTCCCTTCGTGTGTTAGAACATTTCATACATTGCACTTGACCCTTTGTATTTTCATACACTTGTTCACTAAAGTCACGAATAGACCACTCTATGTGTTATTGCAGCCAAGGCACATCATTAAAACCAACTACTTTGGCAATCGGGTCGTACTCCGGATGGGGCTCCTACACCAAATAGTGTCAAGTCTACTTGGGACTTCATATCAAGGAGACCCCCTGAATTTTGGTGGGTCCAACACCTTCAACACTATCTTAATCAATTTCCACTATGTTGGTGTGTCCACTTCCATTAGGGCCTTTGGAAGGTTGTTGTACACTTCCTCCACTGCTTTCCTTATATTTTATTCTCTCTACATTACTTGTTCTTCTTTTACTATCAACTATAAAAAAAAATCTTGAAGTGCTTCATGTTATGTTGACAAATGTTCCAACTCTACCATCATTATTGTTGCATGGAAC
This sequence comes from Pinus taeda, assembly GCA_000404065.3. Classification (NCBI taxonomy): domain Eukaryota; kingdom Viridiplantae; phylum Streptophyta; class Pinopsida; order Pinales; family Pinaceae; genus Pinus; species Pinus taeda. Next base: position 299,173 of record APFE030043138.1, on the reverse strand, counting down.
TAGATCTCTTAAGTAACATTCAATTGTAATTCGTTCAATTTTTCCAAAGGTAATTGTGACAGTACTAGACCCACATGACTAAATCCTTTCATACATTATTGTAGTTATGGTGTTGGAAACTCCATCATCTTGGGTGAAATTTGAAATGTGTGACATTCCTTAGATACTAATGATGGTTTTTATTGCACAATCCTTAGATGCATTACCGTTGTTGTTCTCTACACCTTTGTCTGCTATATCATTGTTGGTTATGTTGTTGACAATCCACTAGATTCTGGCATTTGGCACAACTGCTCCAACTGTTCATGTGTCCTTAACTATAGTTGCTACTATTTTTACGCAACTCTCTCTAATACTTCTTTTGCTTTTTCCTTGACTTGGTCCTGGAATATTTTCCCCAAGTCATCATTAGCCAACAACTAGACGTGGGTGACCCCTAGATTTGTTTTTTTGTACTTTGGTTGTGCCTGGAAGTTTCCTTCTATTGTGGTTTGTTTCTATTTCCTTTTATCCCCAACTTGTTCATTGTCTTCCTCCTCAATTTCACTTGCACCATTTTCATATTTCGTCTACTATGTAGAATCATGCATTGATTGCTCCTGACTAATTTTGATATTCTCTTTCCTTAGTCTCTATTACTAGGACCTTCCACTCTGCGTCCCAGTCATTGATGATATCACTAACTTCATTATTTGTTAGCCTATAATGGTTCTACAAACATTGCTTCATCGGATCCCTTCTCAATTGTATGTACATGAAACGTGGGGTTGCATTAAAGCACATGATCCCTTTGTATAATTCAATGATTTGAGGTGGTATGTGCAGTATAAACTCTATAATCTACCTAACTCCCTCCTTGTACACATACAAAGTGAAATTATTATCCTGATGATTTTTTTGTTCATGGTATTCCATAAGGAGGCATATCAAGGTGCCAAAAAAGGTATATGCAAAGTTTTCAGGAATTATGTCTCCTTTAGTTCCCTTTATGCAACAAGCATAATTCATATTAGGATCAAGCATAGTGTAACTCCTCATTCTTGTCTTGCACCTCTTGAAAATAAATTAAAAATTGGTTAAGTAAAAATGTGGCCTAATTCGTTTGGACCCCTGTTGTGCACCTCGTTGTCACTACTATGACTCTTGCTAGCACTTGGTCCTTGTGAAATTTCCTTGGGAGCTTACTATCCATGACTTGTGATGTGAAATTGACTCCATTATTGTTAATACTAAGGATTTCAAACCTCGCACACCCTTGTGTGTTCCATATCTTTCTTTGACCTCCTCTTCTACAGATGTTTCCCTGATATTATCTAAAAAGAATGGATCTAGTTCCTCTCCTACCATGAGAAATATTATAATCCGTGTAATGTGGCTAACATCGATGGACTTTGGCTGGTCCAACTAGAGGAATCCTTTGTCGACACAGCTCAATAGGTACTTGACACAAAATTTTTGCACCCCAACCAAAATGAGTAATTTCTAATCGATAGAGGGTACCTGATTGCTTCAAGCCATGCGTCGACTCCTATGGCTCCATTGTGATGAGCGAGTCATCCACTACTATATACAGTAATAAATTATGACAAAATAGTACAACAATATGGATTAAACTAGCCATATAGTCAAAAATTATAAGAATTAATGTCACACCTTTGTTTATTTTTTTAATCAACCCAAATTCGTCGGTCTTCCGACAACATATCTTGACATCATCATAATTCTGATTGTATTCTCCATATCATCATAATAGAGGCAACTCCTGAAAATCATCATAATAACGCCAAAAGTCCTTTTTCCCTATATTTTGAGCTATTAATGGAACGATGAGTCACTTCTTGACTAGTCAATTTTGACTTGGTCAACTGAAAGCCACAACCTCGAGTCTATCCCTGGACATAAAATAGTTGACACAAATTTTGGAATCACTACAAAAGAACTAAAAGACCATAGGCAATGGATGGACACTGAAAGGAACATTTGGAGGAATGGTGTATAAAATTGTTGGAGCTTTGCAGAGCCCAATAAGAACAGCAAATAGCATGGTTGAAGCAAGCTCATATTAACAAGATAAATACGTTGAAAGAAAATCACAGGAAGGATATTAGTGTGAAAGTAGAGTAAGCTTAGAAGTCTCATGACAACATTATAGTAATAAAGGCATAGGACATCAATATAAAAAAGACTTTAAAATATCCCAATATGTGTTTGTGGATGAACTAGAACAAGTCCAAGAATACTTCGTAGAGTTGCAACAAATAATTGGGGAAAATAATGCTAGTTGGATGCCCAGTGTACAACCAACAAAGCTCTCAACCAAATAATTGACTAGAAAAATAAGTATTAGGATGCCCTAGACTCACTTCCGCAACTAGAAAAAATAACAAAGGAAAAGGATCAGCATTTACTCAATGTATGAAAATCCAAGTGTGAAGCAGTTGGAGCAATACTAGTGGATGAGACCACCAAGCTAGCCAAAATAGTATGGGGTGTCGCCACCAAAATGATGGAGGAATGGGAAATTGAATCCATCAAAGGTCTACCTATATCCACCCCCATTAGATTGAATCTCCAAGAAACAACTAAGGTCAGGGCCAATACAGTCTCCAAGATTGAGCAAATTCCCAAGGTGGATGAAGAATGCATAAACAAATTTATCATCACCCCTACCAAAGAGTCTACTCAGATTAGCTGTTACACTAAAGGTATGAAAAGGGATGTCAAGGATTTGGTATATAAAATGTTGAAGGGAGAAAGGCAGTATTGAATATGGACAGTCCCAAAATTCTCGAAATCCTTAGCACCCATATAGCATGGAAGATATATCATCAAAAACTTAATCCGAAGAAGTCTTAACATCATAGTGATCCAAAGGAGTTTTTTATGAATAGCCATTTTTGCAATTGTAGTTTAAACATATAAATAGGAATTTTATTCATTAGAAAGGGAAAAAAATGGTGGAAAAAAGGGAGTATAGGAGATTATAGGACTGAATGTCCCTACCGAAATTCCTTTCTTGCAATATTTTCTAAGGAAGACTTCACTTTGTTGATCACTACAATTGAGTTGTCCAAGAGATATATGTGTATTTATTGTTTGGTGATTGTTAATGTTTATAGTGTGTGAATCTTGTGCATTCTCATATATTTATGAGAATGAAAGGATTATGTTATAATTGATTTGTCGGTCTTGGTGTGATTTTCATTTTTAATGGTTGTAAAGTGCATCAATATGTTATAAACAAAAATGATGTAAGGAAATATTAGTTAAATTAGTTATTATTATTATTAATAAAATAATTATTTATTTATTAATTAATTAAAAACATTATTAATTATGAAAAGGTAATAGTCAAAAGACATGAATATTCACCTTTGTGGTTAGTCAATGCCTATATAGGCAACTGCCACGAAGGTATTGTGCCATCATTCATTATTCATTCATTAATAAAAAAAATATGCATTACTTCTCGTGCACTTATGTGTCTTTTGTATATAGCTTCTTCTTTGCAAAAATGGTATCAAAGCCATGTTGATCCTCTTCCATTGCTCCTGCCAACCACTACAATTACATTCCATTGAATTTTTTTTGTGCCTCATTGTCCGATGTTTGATTTTCCATTGTTTCCCTCTCATTGGTTACCCTGCATCATGCTCCCATCAGTGTTCTACCTTCTAATCCTTGACCACTCCCAACACATCCACTACCAAATGTTGTTGTCTTCTTACCCTATCGAAACAGTTGCATCTGTTGTCCATCGCTCAAGCCACCAATGTCACATTTGTTTCTGCCATACATTGCCTGAATGCATTCTATTCCAACCATTCCTTTATATGCCATGTCATTCTCATCAACCATCACATCCCACTGTTGACAGTCACGATCTTGGCCCAATCCTGTCCCCATTTTTTTCTACCTGGCAGTCAAACTATGGTCATTGTTTTGTTCTCATAGGGTCATTTGGAATTAAATAATTATATAACTGAGTATATATAACTTTATTAAATAGTTAGTATATAATCATATTAATTCATTATATAGTTTCATGATCATATAATTAATTAATATTTATGTATTAATAATTATATAACTTATTGAACCTCGAAAGACCCAGGTTCAAATCCCCCTATTGTGACCCGGGCTACAGGAGGAGGACATATCGTATCCTCCCCAGAGGTTTACTGTAGTTACATGGAAAGCGGGTTGCTAGGTTCCTCTGGGTCACAAACAAAACAAAAAACTATATAACTTAATTATATATTTAACTATATAATTTTAAAATATATATAAATTTAATAACCTTGTGTGTGTGTGTGTGTGTGGTGTGTGTGTGTTTGTGTGTGTGTGTGTGTGTGTGTGTGTGTGTGTGTGTGTGTAATTTTAAAAATATAAGTGGGTTCTGCCAAGGAAAAAAAAAGGATCCAGGACGGGGAATAATGTGGAAACTGAAGTAAAAAAATATCGAGAAGAACTCAATAGAGTACTTCATTGTCTCAAAAATATTTAAAATAAGCAAACATAGTTAGGAATGACATAAGAAGATAATTGAAACTCAGAAGAGACTAGCAACATATATCAACAAAATAGACAATATTGAAAAAAAAATTGCAAGGAATGCAGAACCAAGAAAAGAAAAGAAAAAATACTATCATTGGCAAGCCTTCTTAAATTAAGAGAGGAAGACAAATGTGTAGTATATTTTAGGGTTAAAGAACAAGAGGAAAGAATGGACGAGCTAGTAGGAAGGGTAAATTCATTTTTTGTAAATCCTTTAAATACTCAAGAACTAGCACAAAGTCCCAAATCTCATGATAGTGAATATCCCCCAAATCATGAGGTTTTGCAAGTACACTTCTCAGGTAACCAATAATATACAAAAATTGTAGAAAAGGACTATCAGTGGATTAAAAAGTAGCTACCCAAGTATGATGGTAAAGACCATAGAGGTGTTATTATTTGGGTTAGTAGAATGGAAGTCGTTTTCGAATCAAACCCACCATTAGGTGAACGTGAGAAAATCATGACAGCATCCAAAAATTTGAAAGCAGAAGATTATGATTTTTGTTGGGTGTGTGTTATATTCTTTCCACCCAAGGATGGGGGGTGAACCCAAAGATGGTGGGCAGACCTACCCATGGTTTTGTGCATGGTTTTCATGCATGGTTTTTGGGCACAGTGGTTTTTACCCATGGTATTTGTAGATCTGGTTAAGAATTCGTTTGCAGGTAATGTATGTACAAGTTTAAAACATATAATTGGTTCTTATGGTGGTTTAGAAAATGTGACATCCATTATTTTCATTGGAAGAATTTTATGGATTCCTAAAAAGATTCTTCGATGAAGAAGATGATGATGTCTACAAAAAAGTTGTTTATCTCAAGAAAAAAGGGTCTATAAGCAAATATACCCACAAATGGGAAGTAGTGGCTACATGAAAAAGAGGATTTACTGATGAACAACTACTTAAAATGTATATATGTGGATTTAAATATTATATTCATATAGAATTGAATTTGTACAAACCCCAAACTATCGAAGAAGCTAGACATGCAGCAAAGCTTATTGAATGAAAAATTAAATTCAATAAGTCATCATATACAAGTTCCGAAAAATCAAGCAATTACTCGAAGTAAAAATTCCTTGGACAAGCCTAACAAGTATCTACCACCTCAATCATGAGAAGAAGGTAACCAATATTTGAACTCAAAAAGGAAGAAAGATGGAAAATGTTGGAAGTGCAGGGACAAATTATCACAATGACACAAATGGAACACAAAAACTCTACAATTATGAAGCTAAATAAGAAGAGGACTCCTCGAGTAGTGACTCGGATGAAGATACTAACAAGGAAAATGAAGCTCCAAATGTCAAGCCAAAAGAAGAGGTTATGTCGTTTATTTCCCTAGATGAAATCACAGGAATAGTGCAACTAGAAACCCTAAAGCTAAAAGGACATATAAAGAAAGAAACGTCATTGTATTAATAGGAACAGGAAGCACCCATAATTTCATAAATGTTAACGTGGTAACGAGACTAAAACTATTTGTGTACCTTGCAACAGATATAAGATTTATGGTGGTAGATGATAAGATAATAGATGGAGTTGGGAAATGTCAGAAGGTAAAATTGCAGTTAAGCAATTACGAAATGGAATCTATCTTCTACATAGTACCTTTGAGAGGTGTAGATGTTGTCTCAGGAATACAATGATTACAAATATTAGGAACATACTCCGCATCACCAAAAGTGATTTATAAGATTTAAATGGGCTAGAAGGAAATATAAATTGTTTGGTTTTCAAGCGCCCCCGCCCCCCACTCCCTCACCCCCCCCCCCCCCAACTCATATTGTATTGACACAACAGATGAAATAACTCATTGGAAAGGGAGCACCTACATAAATTGCTCAATGTAAACAACTGGAATTATTAACTTCAAATGTAGCATCAGTAAAACTACTAGAGATCGCATCCCTAGTCAAAAAATATGATAAGGTGTTCCAAGATTTACCAATGAAATTACTACTAGAAAGGAAGATTGAACATATTGTAGAAGTTAAACCAAATGTTGCACCAATTAATATCAAGTCATACCACTACCCTTATCACCACAATATGGAGATACAAATACTAATCCAGGATTTTCTAAGGTGTGGAGTAATTACAAAAACCAAAAGCACATATGAAACCCCAGTGGTACTAGTCCGAAAGAAGGATGGATCCTTCATATTGTGTATATATTATCAAAGATCAAACAAGATACTATAAAAAAAAGTTTTACATTTTGTTTATAGATGAGTTGTTAGACGAACTTCATGGCACAGAGTACTTCTAAAAGTTAGATTTGAAATATGTTATTATCAAATACGAGTAAGGTTAGAAGATATCGAGAAGACCGCATTCAAATTCATGAAGGACATTATGGGTTTACGGTGATGACATTCAGATTAACAAATGCACCAGCCACATTTTAAGCAACCGTGAATTAGATATTTGATCCATACTTGTGTAAGTTTGTATTAGTTTTATTTCGTGATATTCTTATCTATATCAAAACCTAGAAGGATCACCTCAAGCACCTAGAAGTACTTTCCCTATTGGAGAAGAATCAATTCTATGAAAAATTATCAAAGTGCACCTTTAGTAAGAAGGAAATTGAATACGTCGGGCACATTATATCCAAAGAAGGAGTCAAAGTAGACCCCATTAAAATTAAAGTGATCAAAGAATGGCCCAAGCCAAGAAATATATCAAAACTAAGATGATTTCTAGGATTTATCGGGCATTGCATAAGGTTTATAAGAAACTATCCACATTTCACCACACCTCTGGCCCAAAAAAAAAAAAAAAATTGAATGGCATAGAAAGGTTGATGAATTTTTTTAGTCGTTAAAAGAAATAATTTCATCTACCCCGGTATTAGAAACCCCATATTTCTCTAAGCCCTTTGTGGTAGAATGTGACACTTCAGGGTTTGGCATTGGAGCAGCACTAACGCAAGACAATAACCCCATGGCCTTTGAAAGTCAAAATCTCAATAAGAGGGGAATATTTAAGTCTACTTACCACAAGGAAATGCTTTAATCATACATGCATTAAGTAAGTGGTGTCAATACCTATTAGGAAGCAAGTTATCGATTCATATAAATCACAATAGTCTTCAATTTATGTTACAATAAAACGCCTTATCAACATAACAACAAAAGTGGATAGAGAAACTCTCTGCATTTTACGTGCAAATTTTACATAAAAAAGGAAAGGATAATGCAGTCGTTGACACTCCCTCATAAAAAGATGAAGACACCACCTTATCAACGTAACAACAAAAGTGGATAGAGAAACTCTCTGCATTTTACATGGAAATTTTACATAAAAAAGGAAAGGATAATGTAGTCGTTGACGCTCCCTCATAAAAAGATGAAGACACCACAACATGCTCCACACTAGTTGTAGTTCCTAATTCGTTGGATGAGATTTGAACTGAATATGCCAAGGATCCAGAAACTTGTTCAATAATTGAAAAGATCAATCAAAATCCCAACTTTAAATGGAAAAATTAATATTATGGAAGGGTAAAATTTATTTAATTCCATCATCAAAATTTAAAATCAAATCTCTAAAATTATCACACGGTTCCCCTGCAACTGGGCATGTTGGGTTCTTCAAAACATACTACAACACTCATCAATCATTTTATTGGAAGGGAATGATTAAATAAATTCAGAAGTGTGTCGTTGAATGTGACTTTTGTAAGAGAAGTAAAAGTGAGAACGTCCTATTAATAGCTAAAAATGACATCATCGACATCAAAGGAAACCACCCGATCAAAGTCTCAAATCAGAGTCTTATATGTTTGTAATGTTAGCTCTAACCGGTTCTATTAGGTCCAATCACCCCCTCAGCCTTCCTGCTAACTTATGATATTCTAATTATTTATCCACAGAAAGAGGAAATTGAACTTACTTTTTTTCATTGCACAAGCAAGAAAGTAGTCCTTAAGATGAATTGAAGGCTCATCCAAGCCACACCTTAAGTTTCTCCTATGGAAAGAGACTTCTAAAATGCAAGGAATCAATTTTAAATGTAAGTGTAATGTAGGATGAAAGTAGTAAAATAAAAACTAATTTATCCCATCTCAATTAGAATCATATATATAAATCTAATTTGAATCAAGAGAAAAATGATGAGAAGAATGAGGATTTAACATGCATTGTATGATTAATATGAAATTGTTGAAAAAAGTTCTAACAACTAATATTTTAAGTGTCATGCATGCTCTATATGAAGATTCTAAAACAATAAATGATGAGCCATCAAAACTAAGAAATAGTTCATTCAATTCTAATAGCAATTAAATCGATTTAATATGGCAAATTTCTGAGTAAATAATTACTCAGAAAATTGATTAAGCACAAGAGAAAATTGGAAATTAATAACAAATATATAAAAGCGTTAGATTATATAGCTTATCTAAAATAAATTCATTTTCATATGAAACAAAAGTGCAAAATATGAAACAAATCTCCCATTGAAAGGATAAAATGTGCATTAACAAATAAAACTATTTAAATATCAATTAATAGAACATGATTCTCTTTGCTTTGTTTTACAAATGGATCTCCAACAGTTCTTCCAAAAAGATGAGCTATGCCATTAGAGAAAAAAGAGTTGCATTAGTGCAAGCTCTACCTCAAATACAAAGACTAGGTTTTGAAAAGAAAACCCCCAAATAATTCATATTTGAATTTTCCTCTTCACCTACAGCAATAATTTTCCTTATATAAGTGCCAAAAACTTCCAATTTGCATATAAGAGGAACCCTTTCCTCATTCTCAAAACAACTATTTGCAATTTACAAGAAATCCCCAAAAATGGAAAGTTGTTGAAAGAAGTTTTAGATCCATCTATTTTGGAGCTGCAAATCCTCTTCTCCTTTTATGTTCGATCAGCATAATTTCTCCAAGATCTCTTTGCTTCATCCTTTCCTACAGATATCCTGCAAAACCAATCAAAATTAAAAATAAAAATAAATTGATTTGCTCATTAAAATCAAAATACAAAATTTGGAAAACACACTCTCAAACTAAAATCTAATTAAAAAACTAAATTAAAGGAAAATTATGCTTCCTGTTGATCTTTGTCAATACTTATTTGGCTCAAAAGGAAGTCTTCAAATCAATTTGCAACAATATATTTTTTTGGTAAATGAAAATGTTTCAAAATAGATTTCTAAAATTATTTGCTTCGGGTAGTTCAATTGGAAATGGTCGTGGAAATGAAACCTCACCGAATCGGAAGCCTTGGGTTCAAATCATGTGCTATTCCCCGCCCCCCTCCCCCGTATTAGGGTGAGAAGTTGGACATGATGAAGATGTAGTTCTACCAAAATTACAAACAAACAAAAAAATGGATTTCCAAAATTGTTTTTTTATAATTTTGTAGCCTCCATTTCTGCAACATTTTAGGCACATTAAATAAACAAATTTGGTCATGGAACCTCTTCCAAATCTTTCTCCGTGATTTTAGTTTTCCAACAAGCCATCTTGGGCCATTTGGCTAAGTAAATCTCTAGATAAAACTTTTCAAAATTAGTTTATCAAAAAAAGCACTTATTGAAAAATCCACAATTATGAACAATTATATATTAAAAGTTTTGCTTTATTTAATTTTAATTAAATAAAAATAAAATTTAAAAAGATTAATTTAAATAATATAACAAGTAAATATCAATAAAACAAATTTTAACCCATGGGGCTTTGGATTGGCGGTGAATAGGTGTACTATTAAGGTACTCCTTATGATATGTTATTGATTCAAATCCCCGTAAGTGCTTACTTAAAAAAACAAATTTTCAAAAATAATAAATAAAAACACTAAAGAGAAGATAGGAGAGGAATTTAAAATAAATATAGTTCATTTTCAGTTCATAGAAGTCAATATAAGACGGTTGAGGCGATATGGGAGGTGGAAACCATCATTCCAATTTTTTCAATTGAACCATTTATGTTATATGTTTTTCTGGCTCCTCCCATATATGTTTTACTTGCACAATGTCGGGATGATCTTTTTATGATGTTAATATGTGCTCAAGTTTATTCCACCGAGGTTGCTTGAGCAGGATGAGCGGTTAAACAAATATTTTTTATATTTTAGTTAAAATGTATATTATTATATATATAATAAAGTATTAATATTTAAAAGTTTTGAATTTTGTGTTTTTTTAAATTAATTATTAAATAATTACAATAAATATTAATAAATTAATATTATTTTATTTTAAAATAAAATACATTTTATATATATTTAAGTTTAGATGGTGAAAATCTTTCAAACTTTGAACAAGTGGCATTTTCAAATCGTAACTCCAAACTCAACAAAATCAAAGTCGTTTGGAAGCTGGCGAGAAACTGTACTCAATGAAGCAATCAAAGAAAAAATTGAGAAGAAAAAAATCCCGCAAAATTAACAACATCAAGGCATGAAAAAAGTGATATGAAAAAAATTTACATAAAGGGTCCCCATATATTTTGTCAAAAATTATGGGGGGGGTTGAGGCCTCAACATGTCCTAACCCTAGGATAACTTCATCCCTTACATATTCCAAATCAAAAATGGGAGGAGATCTCAATTGATTTCATCGAAGGGTTACCCATGTCTGATGATAAGGACAAAATATTTGTTGCGGTGGATAGACTCACTAAATATGCACATTTCATGGCAGCCAAGAAAACATATTCAACCAAACAAATTTCAAAGTATTTTGTAAAAACATATACAAATTAAATGGCCTTCTAAAAGTTATCATTAGTGATAGAGACGTAAGGTTCAAACAAAACTTCTAGAATGACTTTTGCAATCAGGTTGGAATATCCCTTAACATGAGCTCAGCTTATCATCCACAAACAGATGGACAAACAAAAATATTGAATAAATATTTGGAAACATATCTTCAATGTTTTGTAACAGATAAGAGTAACAAATGGTCTCAATTGTTTCACCTAGCAGAGTGGTGGTACAGCTCCACCTACCATAACTCAGCTAAAATAACCCCATTCCAAGCTCTGTATGGTTATAAACCTCAGAAATGGAAGGATTTTGCACTAAGAGACTCTAAGGTTCAAGCAGTAACAAATCATTTGGAGGAAGGCCAAAAAATAATTAGAATGCTGAAGGAAAATTTAACCACTGCTAGCAACCAAATGAAACAACAAGTCGACCAGTATCGTATGGAACGAGAATTCGAAGAAGGTGATTAGGCTTTTTTAAGATTTCAACCTTACAAGTAGTTATCATTGAAGCAACAAGGAAATAAAAAGTTGGCCCCAAAATTATATGGACATTTTAGATCATCGATGTAGCTTATGGGTTGAAACTTCCAAATAATTATTGAATCTGCAATGCATTCCATGTATCATGTCTCAAAAATATGCTAGGTCAAAACTAGTTAGCTCAAATGGAAATACCGGGAGTTGATGACAGATGAAGGATCATTTTAGAACCTAAAGCAATTCTTGCTAACGGAGAGAAGGTATTACGCTCCAAAACTATTAAGAATATCTCATCAAATGGAATAAAAATCCTAGAAGACTCTTCATGGGAAAAAGAAAAGTTCTAACAACAATACCCCTTGCTACCTCTGCTTTCAAGACAAAGCATTTTTAAGGGAGGGGAAATGTTATGAACAAAAATCATGTAAGGGAAATATTAATTAAAATAACAATAAAATAATAATAATTGAAATTATTGATTAATTAATTAATTAATTAATTAAAACCATTATTAATTATGAGAAGGTAATTGTCAAAAGACGTGACTATTCACCTTCATTGCCAATCAATGTATATAGAGGAAACCTTCATGAAGGTATTGTTTCATCAATCATTCATTAATAAAAAAATATTTATTACTTCTCATTCATTTTTGTGACTTTTGCAATTAACTTCTGCTTTGCAACACGATATCTTGTTAAGTTTACAATCATTAGTATCTTACTTATATTTAAGAAGAAATTTATCAGTGTTACTCAATTCCATTCGGTCTAACAATTAACCTCTCTAATCCTACAATATCATTATTCCTTTGTAAATAAAAAAATAATCACAAAGGTAAGGATAGGAAATCATACTAACATTAGATATTGTTTATAGTTTTCAAAAGAATCCCTTACCTTGAAGTGGAAATCGGTCCCACATACCAGTCATAGGTTACCATCCCAAAAAAAGCAATCCTAATTGGGACATGCAATTAGGTTTCATCCCTTTGTTGATGACTATTCCGTCGGTAGTCACATACAAGTCATCAATAGAAATGACACTAGAAGGAGGGACCCTTCAAAGGGGATTGGAAGTACTCTTCTAGATTTCTCACTAAAGTTGAGCCCATAACTTTCAAAAGCTCAGAGTTGTGAGAGATGTCAAGTGGCCCATAAAGAATTTGTTAAATCACAATGTATAGGATCATCCTCTTCTCTGTATACACATATTATTCCCTTACCTAAAGTTATATTTCATTACCAATTGGAGCCTATAATGGCTTTGACCCAAACTCTGACCCAAAACCTCATTGGGTGATTCTCCTAGTCATGCTCTCGAACTCAAAAACCCTTAGATTGTCAACTTACTCTAGACCAAAAGATGAGTCACCTGCATTATAGCATGTGAATAAGGAATAGAACGTATAGAGTAATCTTGGAAGGCTAAATAGATAAAGTTGAAACTATCTATCAAATCTAAATCCCCGAAGAGAAATACTTCAAATTAATTCGAAGCAAGCCCCGCATTGAGTGTACTAGAAATATATCGCCTGAAGCTGAGGTCTAATCCCAACGAATAAATCCTTATCACCTAGCCCTTCAATGACCCCATTTCTTGGGTCTTCACTTCCAACATCTTAGACTAATATTCCTTCAATAATTCCATATTTCTCGTACAATTTTATCGACAATATTAAGAAGTTGAAATCTAACATTTTATTATATGATCTTCTCACCTTTCGGAACCAACTAGAAGTCCTAAAGTTAATTGAAAACACCATTAATATAGCTGAGCCTAGAAATACATCTAGAAATGTATCTCAAGCCGACATCTCTGCTAAAAATGAATTTATTATCAATGACATCACTTTGATAGGACAAAGTTCCACCTCCGACCTATATCCTCCTTTTCTATTAATATTTGAAATTTGCAGTAAAAATATACATAATTGCATGGTTAATTTGGGTGCCTCAAAAAATTTCATGTC